>CM056055.1:150998377-151080877 GCA_029574335.1 Rana kukunoris
TTGTTTTATAGTGATTATTTAATGTTTGTGACCTTCTCCTAAACACCCCTGAAGAAAGGATTGAACTCTTCCTGAAACGTGTGGGTATTAGAGAGGAGAGTGTAACCCATTGTATATACAGTATATCTTTACAAGTCAGTGGTTTTATTGTTGATGTTTTTTACCATTCATAATAATGTTGTACCATACGATTTTATGGATGTATAAATAATTTCCTGCTTTCCAGTATTCATCCGATGATAATGTGTTTGAACAAGACTGCAGTTGCCCCAGAAAGAAGGAGCCAGAACCACGGAACAAATTTAGAGGCATCTTTCTAGATTTAGATTAAAAGCTAGAATTAAAACATACATACTGGTAACTAGAGGAATGTAGCAGCAAGGTAAGGAAATAATTGCCCAAACAAGAGCCATTGACCAGGTAGGTTGTGTTAGCTGGCGCATACTGTACTGGTAAATATTAGCACATCATATTCAGTACTTATGAAAAATAAAAATGCGCTAAAATTAACTAAAGTGCTGAAACCGTGTACAGCAAAAGTATATTACCTGATCCAATCAGGCAAGTATACATATAAGTGAAACACAAATAATTGTCAAATAGCAATGAATAACACAATAGTCCCAGTGTATATGCTGTGAAGACACACATGCAGCACACCCCCTATGGAGGGAGAACCAGTTTGTGGTGATGACTTACCGACAGGCCTGAACCCACGCTGTAAATATGTTGGAATATCTTTAAGAAGCAATGCATTGTGGGTCCAGAAGTGCCGGGAGATATGGACTCCACTAACACTCAGTAGAAACAGACTATACTTCCCACAATGCTGTGCCCAATTAAAACATGTGACACCCCTGCACGGACTTATGGGGAGGTTACTTAAGGACAGGGAGGGGCTGTTTTTCGGCTTCTTGGGACCTGCATCTTTTCCTCTGCGGAGCTGTGCAGAACAGCACAGCTGTGCTGTTAGGCCTGAAGCCTGAGCCTGGAGTCGCCAGGAGGCCAGCCTGCTGGAGAGAAGCAAGACCACTGTACCTAGCTTGTGTGCCAGGAGATCGGTGAAGCCATTCAGCTGACAACTGAAACAGTGGGGAGCCTGATACCAGAGACCTTGTGCTACAGGACTTTGACTGACCAGCGCACTTATCAAGGCGGAATGGCCTGGTCGGGTGAGAGAGCATCTGCTCAATCTTTAGCTCTTCCCTTTGGTAGAAACAATCTAGTGCCACCCCTTAAGCCAGAGACACGTGTTGGCCTCTGACTAATCTTTAAGGCCTTCTAAGTTAATAGTTGTTATATACAGTGACTGACACTGATGAGCAGTCAGTTCACCAACGTTACTATTCATAATACCCTGTTTTGACTAACTTCATCTCATCGTTTATCACTTTTGGATTACAAATTCTAAAGTGCACCAACGGCCGCAATGTGGACTTTGGTCTCGAGACACTTATTTAACTGTTTGCAGGACTGCCCGCTAGGGGAAGCTCGTGAGCATAGACTGTACGTTTACATTAGTTTAACTGAATGGTATCATTCTTTAGGTTAGATTTTACTTTTGTTTTCTCCTAGCATTAATTACTGATTCCCGCAAGGGCCCTTGCAGAATCGTATGTCATCACCTACTTGTTGTTGATTGCAATTTAAACCTAAGTCTGTTCTCCTAGTCTATATCAAGTAAACTCGTTCTCTTAAGTTTAAATATATCAACTGTGTGAAGTGTGTTTTTCTCATCTGAAGAGACGCCCAGGAGCAGGTAATACTGTTATTCTTTTATCATTTCATTTTGCATGCCTGCTATTGTGACCCCGGTCAAACAGAGGTCACAATACGGTTCCTGGGCTTCTGATGTTTCAAGGAAGGGTTCGAGCTAGTTAAATAGGGGTGAGTCACAAAAAGAGAGATCCCAAATCAATCAGCGGCCCTTGAGGGGGTATCGCTACACTTATAATGACTTGTGGATAGGAATGCTGTGTGAAATAAAACCTCTATGCTTCTTATAGCTGCCACAAACACAGGTGTCAGATCTTCAGAGCAGCACAGCTCATATGTGACAGGGAAAGAAAACAATAAAACTCATGGTGCAATACTGCTGAATCCAGGTGGAAGACAAAAAATACAGTTTGTGCGAATGCACACTCACGGATCCCCAGAGAAAGTAAAGGCAATACCACTCCTACTGCCGCTCAGGTGGATGGTCTCCTCATATGGATGAAAACACTGTCGTTCCCGTCATTTGGCTCCTCCCCCACGCGTTATGTCACTAGACACTTGACTTAGTTAGTACTTACTGTCGAAAAATAAAGTTATGTTGAGGGCACATGCCAAGACTTTGCGGAATGCAGTCCATGCGTGTCTGAATATCTCGGCCACGAATCCACACTGTGCCCAAGGTAGGTGGGAATAATTCAGTTATAATGGACCTGTATTCATGTGTGGTTGGAAATGACATAATGAAAATAACACAGTTAAAATATATAAATAGCATTTACACAAACGTACATTGGGAACAAACTTCTGGCAAGAAATTGTATTATAATTTGTGTACATACTGTATACAGTGCTTTAAATATTCATACCCCTTGACATTTCCCACATTTTGTCATGTTACAACCAAAACCCTAAATTTTATTGGGATTCTATGTGATAAACCAACACAAAGTGGCACATATTTGTGAACTGGAAAGAATATTTTTTCAAAATAAATATGTGAAAAGTGTGGCATGTATTTGTATCCAGCCACCTTTAGGCCCCTTTCACATTAGGGCTGGAGCCGCGCTGGCAGTATTTTTAGCGGGCAAACCCTTCGGATTTGCGGCCGCTAGTGGTGCGGTATTAACTCCCGCTAGCGGCTATGAAAGGGTTAATACCACATTGCAGGGCGGTATTGCCACAGATCCCCATTGTTTTCAATGGGAAGGAGCGGTATACACGCCACTCCTCTCACAGCTCCAAAGATGCTGCTGACAGGAGATTTTTTTCTCTCCTGCCAGCGCATCGACTCAGTGTGAAAGCCCTCGGCCTTTCACATTGAGGTTGCATGGCAGGAGTTTTTCAGGCGGTATAGCAGCACTATTTTTAGCTCTGTACCCCTAAAAAACTCAATGTGAAAGGGGCCTTACTCTGAAAACCCTAACTAAATGCTAGTGAAACCAATTGCCTTCAGAAGTTACCTAATTAATAAATAGAGTCCTGTTCTGTGAAGCCCTCGGAGGTTTGTTAGAGAACCTTAGTGAACAAACAGCATCACAAGGCCAAGAAACACACCAGACAGGTCAGGGAAAAAGTTGTGGAGACATTTAAAGCAGTTAGGTTATAAAAAATCAATTGTTAATTAATATTAATAACATTTTGTATTTTTTTTTTATAGAAAATTGTCTCATGTGGTTGCCAGTAAAGTCCACTATCAGCAGGATGGTTCTTGCTAATTGTTCAATATGTTGTAAAGATTTGGATGTGGCACAGGTAAAGGTCTCCCTTTTCTCTCTAGACAAATACAATATAAATGGTGGTTTTGAGGAACTTTACATGAAA
Organism: Rana kukunoris; assembly: GCA_029574335.1. Taxonomy (NCBI): domain Eukaryota; kingdom Metazoa; phylum Chordata; class Amphibia; order Anura; family Ranidae; genus Rana; species Rana kukunoris. The sequence continues at coordinate 151,001,915 of CM056055.1, forward strand.
CTTTGTATGAGATATCTGTGTAAGCTAGGCCTCCAACACCGACTTGGAGACATTGCACAATCAATAGGAGAACCCACTAGTTCATTGGCACTTGACCATACATAATAAAACGGGGCACCGAACCTAAGATGGGTCCTTACCCAGTTAACATTTGATGAGAATGACCACCTTCAAAAAGCTCATAACCTCTATGAGCAGCTTATACCAAATCCAGCCTGCTCCAAAAAACAGGTAACAGAAAAACCCAAGGAAAGCTTGGGAGTTCGGGAAGGATGGCAAGGTGCTGGGGCAGCCCGCAGCCTTCTCGGCCAGGGCCTTGTAATGCTCTTCATTCCCAGCCAGGGGCCACCATTGGTCGGAGTGAGGGCCTGATGAGGCTCCGAGAAACACCCCTCACATAAATCTGGCTCAAGCTTCCTGTTACTCCTCTTGGAGTATCCTATGGAGCCACTCTTGTATGCAGGGACAAGAGTTGTGTGACTGTGTGCATCAAAAGAAATACACAGTCACGTAGCCTAAAATGTCAAGGCACTCCCCTGCTCCTCCCTACTACTCCCCCCACACTGTAAAGTGTGTGTTCAGTTTATTGTGCTCAATGTGCTAGGCTAAAAAAAAAAATCTGATGGTTTACTACTACTTTAATTATTTTACTTACTAAATTTTCTCTTACTTTCCTGATTTGCAATCTTGATTCAGAGAGTACCGAAGCCAGTAGGTCAGCATAATAAGGAACCTAACTATTTTAGAAGGTCAGTAATATTAGGTCAACTATTTCTGTCATGGCAGATTTACTTTCATTAAAGCCTGCTTTGTATGCAAAGACAAATTTAAATAATGCAATGAGTTTTTATACACCCATGTTGTCTTTAGGTTTTTTATATAACGAAAAGTGGTAGAATAACTTACAATATTGTTGTTTTTCCAGCTCCATTGTGCACTAGGAAAGCAGTAATCTGTCCTTCATAAAAGGTGATATTGACCATGTACACTGCAGGCTTGTAGTTGTTTGGATAGACTTTGACAAGGTCTTGGTTACACACACCTGGCATTATCCCCAGTGGTTCTGGCTCCAAAAATGGATTCGCTAGAGATGAAAAACAGGAATATCTTGGAAATCAGTGTCTTCCAACATGAGATAAGGATTATAAGTTCTAGGTTAAAATTAGGGTTAAGTTTACATTTCTGGTTGGTCCTCTCTTAAAGTGGAGTTCCACCCAAAAGTGAAAGTTCTGCTTTAAGGACTCCTGTCCCCCTGACATGGCACATTTGGGATGTCATTTTGGGGAGGGGAGCAGGTGCCTAGTTTTGACAGGTACCCAGCTCCCACTTCCACTTGTGCCACCTAGGCAGCTTGAGCAGAAGTTCTCCTCTCCCCCTCCCTCCTTGCAATCTTCTTGGACACATCACAGGTCCCAGGAGATTGCCTGGCCATTGAGGACACACAGTACGACTGTGAAGCCGCTAGCTGTCACAGCCAGGTGCCCACACTAGTGATGCCAGCACCGGGGAGAGAACAGAGGCTTCGCAGGATCGTGGAACAGGTGAGTGTGTGTTTATTAAAAGTTAGCAGCTACACTTTTAGTAGCTGCTGACTTAATAAACACGAAAATGGCTGGAACTCTGCTTTAACTACACTGGCACTCAGGCCTGTCACTACAGGACAGGCAAAGCAAACAATTGCTTGGGGCCCCCCCCTTCCCCTTCCCAGGCTGTAGCGTGGCCGAGCTCCTCTTCCTTCTGGAGTCCTGTCAGTCTGGCCAGGTACAGGAGATTGTTTCCTGTTCCTGGCTGGACAGACAGGAAGTGCACACTGAGTGCTCACTTCCTTTCAGTCTGGCCAGGAACACAGGAAACTGAACCTCCTGTACAGTGCGGTACCCGACCCGGGCACTATCTGATAGGGGACTGGGGACCAATAATGATAGAACACTGGACTGACAGGAGGAAGAGGAGCTCGGCCACGCTACAGCGGCAGCCTATAGGGAAGAAGGGGAGGTGAGAATAGAAAAATATAGGGACTGGAGGGAGGGGTAAGAACATGGGTGTAAAAAGTTTGTGTAGCACTAATGTAGCATTTGCGTGCGGGGGGTGCTTGGGGCCCCCAAATTCCTTCAAACAGCCCTGCTGGCACTCAAACTAAATGCACTAAAATTGCTACATTTACTGGCATCCACAATTCAAGACTAACCTATCTACCCTGTAAAAAAGAAATCTCTATGCATACCTTTTTTGAAGCTGATCCGGTCTGGTCTCCAGCAGCGGAAGCTCTGCAAGGGAGTCAGCCAACAATGGCTGTGAAATTAATGGGAAGTGATGTCATCCATAGAGTTACTATGGGGCTTCCATTGTCAGCTGCCTCCTCTGCACCCGCCTCTACAGCTCAGCGTCAGACTGGACTGGATTGCTTTCAGAAAAGGTATGCATATAGTGATTTCTTCTTTACAGGGCTAGATATTTTAGCTTTAGATCATGGATGTCTGTAGATGTAGAGATTTTAGTGTAATGCCGCGTACACACGACCGGTTTTCTGCCATGACAGCTTTTGGCCTAAGAATCCCGGCCGTGAATACGCTCCTGGCGGGAAAAATGAGAACATGTTTCTCTGTGTTTTTTAAGCTGGCAGTTTTTCTATCGGGAAAGCCTGTGGTGGAGTATTCACATGGCCAGGTTTCCCGACCAAAGCTCTCATGGCAGCTTTCCTGCCAGGAAAACCGCTGTGTGTAGGGAGAAAAAACACTACCGAGCAGGTTCTCGGTTTTTTCCTCGGTATAAAACTGATCATAAGTACAAGGCATGAGTGCAGTCTTCCCCTTAAAGTCATTCTAAGTGTATTCCATATCTTCATTCAATTTAGTATTAGTTTAGGTTCATTCAAGTTTCTCTTAAGAAACAATATCATTAACCTCTCTTCATTTTTGTTAACTCCCGAACAAGAGACTGTACTCCAGCTTGGCCTTTAATTTTGCCCAGATGGGGAGGCGGACACATTTGAATTGGTTAAGGACATACACCTTGTTGCCCGATGATTAATGTATAAAGTGCTGTATGATCATGTAGCACTTTGGGCACGTCCAGAAATGATAACACCAGTTTAGACAATGTATCCCTTCAAGAGTTGCAAGCCCTGTTACTAAAAGCCAACCTCCCCAAAATAGATCATGTAACTGCTAATAGAGATAAACCAATTACGGAAGATGAAATTAGAAGCGCCTTAAAAAACTCAGCAAAAGGGAAAAGCCCAGGACCAGATGGCTTCACGACTTTGTATTTAAAAAAGTTTAGTACCATACTGATACCTAGGCTCTGCCAATATTTTTACGGACTGGGTGCAGATTACGAAATGAGCAGGGATGCCCTGGCAGCAATCATTACAGTAATCGAGAAAGAAGGGAAAGACAATACGCTCTGCTCCAGATTCAGGCCTATATCATTACTGAATGCAGACACAAAACTTTATGCCAAGATCCTAGCAGAGCGCATAAAAGGGATAATGACTACCCTGGTACACCCAGCAGGGAGGGTAAAGATAATGGGGTTAGAGCACTCCTTCTCATTCAGCAAGTAAAAGATCATGGATCCCCCGGTCTATTCCTGTCAGTGGACGCTGAAAAAACATTTGACAGGGTAGACTGGGGGCTCATGACACAAACACTGGAAATAATGGGAATAGGCCCGAGGATGATCCGATGGATCAAAACACTATACCATCACCCTCATGCAAAGATCAAAATCAATGGGACCCTATCATCACCCTTCGAGATGAGGAATGAGACTAGACAGGGATGCCCCCTGTCACGGAAGGTCCCCGCACTCTAGCTGAATGCGTCCGTCATATACCGCTTCCCATCAGTCTGGACATAGATACTGAATATTTTAGCTGCCTTGAAACACACAAGACGAGACTTGTATGTGTGCCAAGTATGGATTGCTTTAAAGGTACATTCTGCTGGTTTATATCTAGTTACAAGCTGTTACAGGAACAATGAAACTCTCCACCCCCTCACACCATGGGGGGCTTCAATCACATACTTTTAGATAATGACATTCTAATTCAATATTCCTGAAAGGAGACTTCTGACCTTTAGAACAATACACAATCACAGAGCATCTTCACACACATACAATGATATTCAATCACATTCTAAAAGACATTCAGTTGAGGTAATTATCTCCCAGAGAGAGTCCAGTCTCTGACAACAGCTATTCACCTGCAGAACACAATGAAAAGGTCTTGCACAAGCCGGCTTCACTTAGCATTTCAATAGCCTGAGTTAAGCATTGAAGGGTCATTGTCCTATTGACCTAGTCAGGTCAACATAAACCACTTGTAATATGTCCAGTATCTCCTGCAATGAACTAGCATAAATGTCCCATCTCATGTAATACATGAAGTATGATTTATTAGCCACCCTATGCCCCTATTGGACATAAGGTGACCCTAGACACAAGAGTGTCGGAGTCTGTCACATTTCTCCCCCATCAGAAGATGGCTAACAAGGTCCCAGACCCACACCTGGTCTGGACATGCATTAGTCGGACAAAGTGAACTCACATAGTCTGACTGCATGACCTCCAATCTTGGCTGCAAGGAGTATTTGACACCAGTAGAGAAAACCCCAAAGGGGTTGACTTCCGAAGTTAGTCAGTAGTTCCGGTCCTCCAATGCTGGTATCCATACCGTACCCCAAATAAATTGCTCCAAACAGAGCATTACTCACCCCGCCAACCTCTGCCTCTCTCAGAGAACATGTCTGCCGCTGGGGAGAGGCCTGGACTGGCCCTTCTCCCTGGAGTCCTTTCAGCAGCTGGAGAGGAGACAGGGTGACTGGGCTCAGTCCATCATGCTGTTGGGGTTCTGGGCCAACTGCCCCCCATCCCTGGGGTATACCAGTGGAGACTGAAGTCCCATCCACTGGTGGTAGGTGAAAATCCCCCGGTGCAAGCAAAGCAAAGCCGACATCCTCCTGTCTCAGTGCCGCACCATTTTCTGGGGTTGTGTCAGTGAAGATCGAAGTCCCATCCACTACCACAGGGACCCTCTCTTCCATTAGTTGAGAGCAGAGGCATGTGGCACTCTGCTCTGTTGCCAGCTCTTCTGCTGAGTTGCTGTGAGTGGAGACCACAGTCCCATCCACTACCACAGGGACCCCCTCTTCTGTTAGTTCAGAGCAGAGGCTTGTTGCACTCTGCTCCGTTGCCAGCTCTTTTGCTGGGTACATCAAATCATCCGCTCCGGCTAACCATTGGGGAAGGAGGCTGGATTCCTCCACACCCAAACTGTGTAGCTGCCATTGGGGAGGTGAGCTGGCTGCTTCCTTTTCCATTCCCTCATCTGGCTGCCGGGACAACATGGTTGTGGTACTGTCTCCCAGATGCACGGATCTTTGCTGTGGAGGAAAGACAACGTCCTCCACCCTGGCCAACTGTTGGGGAGGGACAATGAACACCTCCTCTCCCCCTGTATCTGCCGCTGGGAAGTGATCGCCACCTTCTCACGCTGAGCCTCGGAACTGCCACACGGGTGGGGCAGAGGTCTTAAACCCTCTGTCTGGTGACCAGCGCTTCAGCTAGGGAAATTTCTTGCAACTTCACCGATACTGCCCTTGGTGCTGAGCAGAGCACAGTGAAGTTTGTCCCCGGTACCTGCTCTTCTGCTGGAGGCTCCTCGGGTTGTTCTTCCTGAGCAGAAAAGTCTATTAAATCCCCTGTCTCTTGAACTGGTGTCTGGGGATAGGGGTTCACCATCTCCTGTCCATGGAACCCAGAAGATGCTATCAGTGCTGGGCAGAGGTTAGCAGAGCTTGGCCCTGCGGTCAGTACTTTAGCTTTGGGAATGGCAATCTCCAGATTTTCCACTGCCAATTCACTGGCATACTGCTGGACAGGCACATTCCTCCATTCAAGATCATCCCATGCAAAAACAGGATCATCAAGGCCAGTCAGCACTTGCTGAATCCGCCATAGCTGCAGGGGCAGGTTGGCAAAGCACACTGTTACCCTGCCACATTGCCGATTCTTCAGCCAGGATTTCAGCATTGTCAGCTGGTATTTCCTGATAGTCCCAGGCAAAGGGAGCCTAGCCCTGGCGCTGAGCAGAGTTTAGCAGCCATCTGTAGGCAATTTCCAGCTCCCATTCCTGAATGGCCAGAAACTCCAAATCTTCCTGTAGCCAGTGCACTTCCGAGAGATTCAGTATTCGCTCTCTGTGCTCCATTATGTCCTCCAAACACCATTCCTGATTGCTCCCAAAGTCGGGGTCCTCGTACATCCTCCAATACAACAATCCCAGGCCATCATAGTCAAAGCCTTCTGTGGGGCTGTCATCCGCTGACCACGGGCACTCTTGTGCTACATACCACCGAAGGGCTCTGTAGCTTTCGTCCAACCGCATCTGCCTGAATCAACCTGCTTAACTCTGCTGTCCACTCCTGTTTTGGTTGTTCCCCCAATAACAGCATTCGTACGTCATACTGCGACCAGTACCTTACATGGATGGAGGGGAGAACTTTTCTCTGGTGTTGCTGCTCGAGAGCTAGCGCTTCCTTCCAGAGTTCGCAGCAGATCGAATCAGACCATCCAAGCAGGACCTGCTCTGATTTTGGTCCTCTGTGCTTTATCTCCTTCTCTTGCAACCTCCTTACGAATTCCTCTTGCATGGTGGCTGGTATCTGTACCTCTCCTCTCCTGCTATCCGGACCTTGGATCGAGGTGGAGGTTGGATGTCCCGATGGTAGAAAGCATCCCACTGCTGTGCCACCACTGTCACAGAAGGTCCCCGCACTCTGGCTGAATGCGTCCGTCATATACCGCTTCCCATCAGTCTGGACATAGATACTGGATATTTTAACTGCCTTAAAACACACAACGAGACGAGACTTGTAGGTGTGCCAAGTATGGATTGCTTTAATGGTACATTCTGCTGGTTTAAATCTAGTTACAAGCTGTTACAGGAACAATGAAAACTCTCCACCCCCTCACACCATGGGGGGCTTCAATCACATACTTTTAGGTAATGACATTCTAATTCAATATTCCTGAAAGGAGACTTCTGACCTTTAGAACAATACACAATCACAGAGCATCTTCACACACGTACAATGAACTTCAATCACATTCTGAAAGACACTCAGTTGAGGTAATTATCTCCCAGAGACGTCCAGTCTCTGACAACAGCTATTCACCTGCAGAACACAATGAAAAGGTCTTGCACAACAAGGCTCCACTTAGCATTTCAATAGCCTGAGCTAAGCATTGAAGGGTCATTGTCCTATTGACCTAGTCAGGTCAACATAAACCACTTGTAATATGTCCAGTATCTCCTGCAATGTATAACAATAGTAGGGGGTGCAATCAGCGCATAAATAACAAAGAGATCAAAATATATAATGGTAATATAATAATGTTAATAAATGTAAGAATGAAAAACAACTCCCAGAGTGGATTTCATATGGATGCAAGCTGAACACCAAAAAAGGACAATCACAAAATCCCAAAAGTACATTGTGACGGTAGTAGAACATATCCCCGTCAAGCATTCCCTTCTTCTCCCATAAAAGAAATCACCCAATATTCCACGACTAGGAATATCCCTGGAATCGCCGAATAATCCACACATGAGCCATGGCTTAATGCTGAATGTAAACAGGACACACATTATTGAAAGTACACAGCACACTTTATACAGGATTTGGAACATCCCGCCCCCAACAACCGCTTTCCTATTGGTCCATTGTAAAGTATGCAGTCTTCACTCAGGTCCTCCTAAACCATGCAAATGAGGACTTGAAAATTACACAGCAAAGATTGGTCCCAAAGCTTGAATAGCCTGAATATGTGTGTTGAGACAGAAGCCCCCAGGGGGTCGGGTGGCTAGGCGTCTCGTCTCTGACACGGCTATTCATCTGCAGAACACAATGGAAAGGTATTTCACAAGCCACTTAGCATTGAAAGGTCATTGTCCCTTACTGGCAGCATGGCAATCTGGTTTAAACAGGTTTTACAGATGCCTCTACAAAGGGGAAAGTAATCCAATTATCCAGGGCTAGAGGTAGACCCCATAACACACAGACATTAAAATTAGCAGGGAGAGAATTACACTGAAGTATATAGGCAATTGCATAAAAGTCCTTCACAATGGCCCCCCCCTTTTCTCCCTGCTCCGGCAACTCGGTTGGACCTTTCCTGGTCCAGTAGGGTTGACGGGTTCAGAGCTTTTAGTCCGAGGTTAAACTCCGTTTGGCGTGACAATCCATCGGCATTCCCGTTTTGCTTGCCTGGGCGGTAATGAATCGTAAAGTCATAGGGCTGTAAGGCCAAGCTCCAGCGTAGCAAACGGGCGTTGTCCCCTGAAACCCGGTTAAGCCACACCAAGGGGTTGTGATCGGTGATGAGAGTGAAAGCCCGGCCATAAAGGTAAGGTGTGAGCTTTTTGAGGGCCCATATCAAGGCCAAACACTCTTTTTCAATGGTGGCGTAACTGACCTCCCTTGGCAACAGCTTCCGACTCAGGTATGCCACCGGGTGCTCTCCTCCATCCTCCCCGATCTGGCTTAGTACTGCCCCCAGTCCAAACATTGAAGCGTCTGTGTGAACAATAAATCTTTTGTTAGGATCTGGGGTAATCAACACCAGAGCATTAACCAGAGCAGTCTTTTCCAGGACTGTCTGCCAGGATAACCCATCCGCCTTCCTGGTTTGAGGCCCTGGCCCATAATCGGACGGCAAGAGGCTCGCATTCAGTTCTCTCCAAAAGCCCCTGTCCCAGCTAGGCCTGTCACACATCCCCCCTTTTGGCAGGGGACTAACCCAGTAGGAGACACCAGATGGGTTGTTTCTGAATTTAGTCAGTAGTTCCAGTCCCCCAATGCCGGTATCCATACCGTACCCCAAATCACTTGCTCCAAACCGAGCATTACTCACCCCGCCATCCTCTGCCTCTCTCAGGGAACACGTCTGCCGCTGGGGAAAGGCCTGGACTAGCCCTTCTCCCTGGAGTCCTTTCAGCCGCTGGAGAGATGACAGGGTGGCTGGGCTCAGTCCATCATGCTGTTGGGGATCTGGGCCAACTGGCCACCATTTATGGGGTATACCAGTGGAGACTGAAGTCCCATCCACTGGTGTGAGGTGAAAATCCCCCAGTGCTTGCAAAGCAAAGCTGACATCCTCCTGTTTCAGTCCTGTACCATTTTCTGGGGTTGTGCCCGTGGAGACTGAAGTCCCATCCACTACACCAGGAACCCCTTCTTCTGTTAGGTGACAGCAGAGGCCCGGGGCACTCTGCTCTGTTGCCAGCTCTTCCGCTGGGTTGCTGTGAGTGGAGACCACAGTCCCATCCACCGATATCCGCTCAAGCTGTTGTGGGGTGCAGCCGCCAGTAGCATCCTGTCCTGCTGCCAGTAATTCCGCTGGGAGTAAGAGCTTTACCACCTCAGCTGATTGCTGGGGAGGGGGGCCAACGGCCACGGCTCCCTGGAACTCCACAGTTGGTCCCGGGGCTGGGCAGAGATGGCTGGCACTCTGCCCTGTTGCCAGCACTTCTGCTGGGGGTGCATAATCCATAACATCCTCTGAATAGTCCATACATTCTGTAATTTGTGGCTGGGGAGTGATCGCCATCTTCTCACCCTGAGCCTCCGAAACTGCCACAGGGGTGGGGCAGAGGTCTTGAGCCCTCTGTCCGGTGACCAGCGCTATAGCTGGGGAAGTTCCGTGTAACTCCACAAATACTGCTCTTGGTGCTGGGCAGAGCACAGTGACGTTTGGCCCTGATCCCAGCTCTTCTGCTGGAGGCCCATCAGGTTGTTTTTCCTCAGCAGAAAAATCTATTAAATCCCCTGTCTCTGCAACTGGTGTCTGGGGATAGAGGTTCACCATCTCCTGTCCATATAACCCAGAAGATGCTCTAGGTACTGAGCAGAGGTTAGCAGAGCTCGGCCCTGCGGTCAGAACTTCAGCTTTGGGAATGGCAATCTCCAGATTTTCCACTGCCGATTCACTGGCATACTGCTGGACAGTCACATTCCTCCATTCAAGATTGTCCCATGCAGAAACGGGATCATCAAGGTCAGTCGGCACTTGCTGCATCCGCCATATAACCTCCTGGTCCATAGCTGCAGGGGCAGGTTGGAAAAGCACACTGTTACCCTGCCAGCTGGACGATTCTTCAGCCAGGATTTCAGCATTGTCCACTGGTATTTCCTGATAGTCCCAGGCAAAGGGAGCCCGGCCCTGGCGCTGAGCAGAGTCTAGCAGCTGTTTGTAGGCGATCTCCAGGTCCCATTCCCGAGCGGCCAGAAATTCCAAATCTTCCTGTAGCCAGTGCGCTTCCGAGATATTCAATTTTTTCTCTCTGTGCTCCATTATGTCCTCCAAACGCCACTCCCAATCATCCCCAAAGTCGGGATCACTGGACATCCTCCAATACAACAATCCCAGGCCATCATAGTCATAGCCTTCTGTGGGGCTGTCATCCACTGACCACGGGCACTCTTGGGCTACATACCACCGGAGGGCTCTGTAGCTCTCATCCAGCTGCATCTCTGCCCGGATCAGCCTGTTTAATTCCGCTATCCACTCCTGCTTCGGTTGTTCCCCCAACAAAGGCATTCGTACGTCATACTGCGGCCAGTACCTTGCATAGGTGTAGGGCAGGACCTCTCCTTGGTGTTGCTGCTCGAGAGCTAGCGCTTCCTTCCAGAGTTGGCACCGAATCACATCCGCCCATCCCAGCAGGACCTCCTCTGATTCTGGTCCTGTGTGCTGTATCCGCATCTCTTGTAACCTTCTTCTGAATTCCTCTTCCATGGTTACTGGTATCTGTACCTCTCCTCGTCTTTCATTTGGTGCTGCTTCTTTAGGCATTGTCACTGATCGTCGTATTTCTGCAGTTCTCAGCTCATGTTGCCGCTCTCGTTCCTTCTCATCAAAAGCTTCAAAAGCGCTAAACGGAATCTTCCTTGTGTCCGCTGTGCTGTACTCACTGTTTGGAGAATGTGCGGCTGCTTGTTGGACTGCTGCCAGTTTAACTGTAGCTCTGCGTCTCTTATTTGTTTAGCCTCCTCCGCTAACAGGGTCATCACTTTCAGCACCACATCCGCCGTTGGGTTCGGACCGAACCATGCAAATTTCTCTCTTATTAGCTTGTTGGCTGGTGATTCCTCATCCTGAATCACTGGTGTCTCCATCTCTTGTACTGCTGGCCTTGCTGCAACCGAGTTCTCCTGGTCTAGCTCCATTAATTCTGCTATGATGACACGCTCGGTTTTGTTGCTAGCAATCCTTCCACAAACTTCCATTAGTTCTTTCAGTGTATTTCTTTTAAGCCGGGTGTACCAGTCTTCCATTCACTGTTCCCAGTGTCTGCTTGGAATCCTGGTGTAAAGGAAAGTAGAAGGGAAAATCCCGCTGCTGCCAACCAGTTGTGACGGTAGTAGAACATATCCCCGTCAAGCATTCCCTTCTTCTCCCATAAAAGAAATCACCCAATATTCCACGACTAGGAATATCCCTGGAATCGCCGAATAATCCACACATGAGCCATGGCTTAATGCTGAATGTAAACAGGACACACTTTATTGAAAGTACACAGCACACTTTTATACAGGATTTGGAACATCCCGCCCCCAACAACCGCTTTCCTATTGGTCCATTGTAAAGTATGCAGTCTTCACTCAGTTCCTCTTAAACCATGCAAATGAGGACTTGAAAATTACACAGCAGAGATTGGTCCCAAAGCTTGAATAGCCTGAATATGTGTGTTGAGACAGAAGCCCCCAGGGGGTTGGGTGGCTAGGCGTCTCGTCTCTGACAAGGCTATTCATCTGCAAAACACAATGGAAAGGTATTTCACAAGCCACTTATCATTGAAAGGTCATTGTCCCTTACTGGCAGCATGGCAATCTGGTTCAAACAGGTTTTACAGATGCCTCTACAAAGGGGAAAGTAATCCAATTATGCAGGGCTAGAGGTAGACCCCATAACACACAGACATTAAAATTAGCAGGGAGAGAATTACACTGAAGTATATAGGCAATTGCATAAAAGTCCTTCACATACATAAATATAAAGAAAGCAGTGCAGCGCAAACCTAAATTAAAATGGTAATGAATATACTCATAAAAGTGAAAGTGAAAACCAAAAAAGGAAAAAATAGTCCAAAATTGTAAACAACATGAGAAATAAATTCTGCGACCAGATAATAAGAGTATCTTCACCACGTGACTGGAAAACCAATTCAGAGTGTGATCCCTTCACCAGTAAAAATGGGTACTCTCACCTCACAGAAAGACCTTTGTTTACCAAAGGTCTAATAAGCTTAGATCAATGATGGAAATCCGGATGGCTCAGGGGTGTATACTATTCAGCCGTAGGACCCGGAGATGTGTAAGTATCCTCAGTGGCACCAACGAACAAGTATGTAACCGATGATATGTAAAGAAAAAACTAAATCTAAGAGCTTCCGTAAAACCAGGTCAATTTATTACGTTTAAAACGTGCAGGTTACTCACATTTGTGATGAAACAAAGGCATGTAACACCATGAGACAGGTAGCTCGATGAAAATATGGGACGACAACGAGTGACGTGGAGTGGTTCCTGACCCCGGACGCGTATCGTAATACAACTTCCTCAGCAGGGCGGAACCTTTTGCTTCACATCCTCGGTTTAAAATACACTGCCGTATACACGGCTCGATTCCCAATGCGAACATGACGACGCGGTAAGGCACGTCCCGCGTCACACGCTGTGCTTGCGAAAAACTTTATTGTTCCCTATTACAGCAACAATAGCGAGAAAATCTTCAACGCCATCTTGTGGACGAAAAAGAGAATACAGTTTATGTAATAACATCACTCTATGTTGTCCCAGGTTTTCTTACAAAAGAATAATAAACATTAAATAATAATACATAATCCAAGTAAAAATACTTTATATATCGTATTTTTCGGACTATAAGACGCACTTTTTTCCCCCAAATGTATGGGGGAAAAAGTCTCTGCGTCTTATAGTCCGAATACTGAATGACAGCACCCCCCCCCCCCATCACCGCCGCTGCACTTACCGGTATAGCAGAACAGGCAGGCGGCGCCATCAGCGGGCTCTTAGGATCACATGCTGGTCTGCAGTATGTTGATTTTTACTGCGGCATTGTCAGCATGGGGAGCGGGCGGGAGCGAAGGAGAAGAACCCCCAGAAGGCATTGCGCCATGTCCAGTGCACGGAGCTACGCCCACACGGCATCACTACGTATTACTCAGTGCACTCAGTGCTCTCTCTCCTGAGTCAGCTGACCCCTGAGTCAGCTGACCATAAAACTGGCGCCTCATTGGTTGCTCCCTCAGAAGCGTCTGTACACAGCATCTATGGCATCTACACAGTACAGTACAGTAGTGCCATTTAAAGTAATACACAAAAAACGGTTGCTCCTCAGAAGAGTCTGGACAGTGTCTACACAGTACAGTACTGCTATTGAAGGACAAAACAAAAAACGGTATTGACAGTTAAAGAAACAGTAACTGAATACTGACCAGGTGCCAGCCCAGCCACCCAGTTTAGGGACCAGGTGCCAGCCCAGCCACCCAGTCTAGGGACCAGGTGCCAGCCCAGCCACCCAGTCTAGGGACCAGGTGCCAGCCCAGCCACCCAGTCTAGGGACCAGGTGCCAGCCCAGCCACCCAGTCTAGGGACCAGGTGCCAGCTCATCCATCCACAGCAGGGACCAGGTACCGGCTCATCCATCCACAGCAGGGACCAGGTACCGGCTCATCCATCCACTGCAGGGACCACAAGCTAGCTCATCCATCCACAGCAGGGAGCAGGTACCAGTCCAGCCACCCACTTTAGGGACCAGGTGCCAGCTCCGCCACCCATTGCCGGGATCAGCTGCCAGCTCTGCCACCCATTAACAGGACCAGGTGCCAGCTCAGCCACCCATTAACTGGACCAGGTGCCAGCTCAGCCACCCATTAACTGGACCAGGTGCCAGCCCAGCCACCCACTTTAGAGACCAGGTGCCAGCTCATCCATCCACAGCAGGGACCAGTTACCGGCTCATCCATCCACTGCAGGGACCACAAGCCAGCTCATCCATCCACAGCAGGTGCCAGCTCATCCATCCACAGCAGGGACCAGGTACCAGTCCAGCCACCCACTTTAGGGATCAGGTGCCAGCTCAGCCACCCATTGCCGGGATCAGCTGCCAGCTCAGCCACCCATTAACAGGACCAGGTGCCAGCTCAGCCACCCATTAACAGGACCAGGTGCCAGCTCAGTCACCCATTAACAGGACCAGGTGCCAGCCCAGCCACCCATTAACAGGACCAGGTGCCAGCCCAGCCACCCACAGCAGGAGACCAGATGCTGGCTCATCCATCCACAGCAGGTGCCAGCTCAGCCACCCACAGCAGGGACCAAGGCCAGCTCATCCACCCACATCAAAGACCAGGTGCCGCTTAGCCACCCACAGCAGAGACCAGGTGCCAGCTCAGCCACCCACAGTAGGGCCAGGGACCAGGTCCTAAAGCAGAAAAGATGATGAAGCAGAAAAGGCTTGCATATAAAATTCCTTTTAAATTGGAAGTAGTAAAATATGCTAAGGAACATGGGAACAGAGCAGCAGAGAGACATTTTGGGCCACCTCCAACTGAAAAAATGATGAGAGTGGAGGAAACATGAGGATCAGCTTGAAAAAGCAAATAAAAGTAAGCATACTTTTCGCGGGCATGCTGCAAAGTGGCCACAGTTAGAAGTGGCCATGAAAGAATGGATCACAAATCATCGGAATAATGGCTTCTCAGTCTCTACAAAGATGATAATATATGAAGCCAAACGCCTTGCTGTAGAGAAAGGCATTAAGGATTTAACGGGATCACCATCTTGGTGCTACAGATTCATGAAGCGATGTGACCTTGTTATGCGCACCAAAACTAGAATTGCGCAAAAAATGCCTAAAGGATACGAAACTAAGATTCTGTCTTTTCCCAAATTTGTGATTGATTCTAGGAAGAAAAATGGTTTTGAAATCACCCAGATTGGGAATATGGATGAAGTCCCGCTAACATTTGATGTGCCATCTAATAGGACTGTTGATCAGAAAGGTGCCAAAACTATAACTGTCAAAACCTCAGGACATGAGAAAACCCATTACACGGTTGTGTTGTCCTGCTGTGCAGACGGCACCAAATTGCCGCCCATGCTAATTTTCAAAAGGAAAACCTTTCCAAAAGAAGCGATTCCACGAGGAGTTGTTGTACATGTCCATGACAAAGGATGGATGGACGAAAATGGAATGAGAGTATGGATTGAAAAAGTCTGGTCCAAACGTCCCTGAGGGCTTCTGAAAAAACCTGCCTTATTAGTGCTTGACCAGTTTAGAGCACATATTAGCGAAACGACAAAAATGTGCTTTAAAGAAGTGAAGACTCATCTAGCTGTGATTCCAGGGGGTCTTACCAGCCAGTTGCAACCTCTCGATGTTTCCATCAACAAACCATTTAAAGTGTTTATGCGAGAAGAGTGGAACAAATGGATGGCTGCTGGTAATCATGATCTGACACCTACTGGACGAATGAAGAGGCCCACTATCACTCAAGTTTGTGAATGGGTGAAAACATCATGGCACTCAGTGAAGGAGGAAATTGTTGTACAGTCATTCAAAAAATGTGGCATTAGCAATGCCTTAGATGGAACTGAAGATTGTATTGTATATGAAGATAGCGAAGAAAGTGATGTCAGTGATTGCGAGCAACTGAGCTTCATAAATTCTGACACTAGCGATGATGAGTTCTTGGGGTTCCCAGAAAACTAGAAGAGTACTCTATAAAGTCTCTCATTATTTGTTAATGACAGTGATGATGGTTCTTAATGGTTCTTAAAGAAGTTGTAAAGTCAAATTTTTTTTCCTTTTCAAATGCAGTCTTGAGGCATATAAGAATAAAAAACGTGATGATTTTTTTTTAAAACATTGCTATACCTGTTAAACAGCATCTTGAATGTACCCCTCCGTCAGTCCTGTGTCTGATTTCCCCTCACTTCCTGGTTTGGCAGTGCGCGTTCATAGTGTAAACGTCACTGCCTAATGGGAACTACAGTTCCATTAGGCTTAGCGGTTCGCGCATGCGCAGAAGCGGTTTTTCGTTTTACAACGCCGGACGAGAACGAGCAATGTTCTCGTGAACTAAGAGCCACACTCCGCCCCTACCTCCCCAGTATACACCCCTTCCCGCCCCTCTGCCTATACCCTTTCATTTCTCCTCCCTCCTCCAACACATATTGCCGCCTCCTCCTGTTTAATAGGGTTGCCACCTGTATGGTTTTGACCCGGACAGGGGGTACCATGGGGCCTCCTTTTAGGCGCCCCAGCACACAGGGGGACCCGGACAGCAGTGGGATCGGAGCAGCGGGAGGGGGAGGCAATTACAGAGCAATTAAAACATAAGGGAGAGAGAAGCGACAGGCAGCTGCTGGTACAGGAGATTTTAATAAAATAGATGCTTAGAAACAATGCACTCACTGTCCATGTTAGAGCTGTAGTAGGCATGTCAGTTGTGAAGTCGGCTGTCCCATTCTCCCCTCCGATCGACGCTGCTGCTTTACTGAATCGCTGGAGGAAGCCAAGGATACAGAGCCGTGGAGAAACTGCAGTGAGCTGTCAGCCTGGGATACTGTGACCAATCAGAGCGTTCTGGAGGCTTAACCACGCCTCCATCATCAGAGGCTGACAGTTCACATGAGTTTCCCACGGCTCTCTGTTTCCTCCAGCGATTCAGTGGTAAGAGCAGCGTGGATTGGAGGGGAGAATGGGACAGCCGACTTCACAGACTGACATGCCTACTACAGCTCTGACATGAAGAGTGAGTGCATTGTTTATAAGCATCTATTTTATTAAAAACTTCCGTACCAGCAGCTGCCTGTCACCTCTCTCTCTCCCTTTTTGACTCCTCTGTTTGCCCCCCCCTCTCTGTATCCTCTCTGTGTTTGCCCCCCCTCTCTGTGTCCTCTCTGTGTTTGCCCCCCCTCCTCTGTGTTTGCCCTGTCTCTTCTGTAATTGCACCCTCCTCCTCTGTAATTGCACCCTTCTTTGTATTTGCAACCCCCTCTGTATTCCCCCCTCCTCTGTAATTGCACCCCCATCCTCTGTAATTGCCCCCCACGCCCGCTGCTCCGAACCCCCTGCTGTCCAGGCTCTGCGTAACCGTGTGCAATGCTCTGCAATACCGTGTGCAATACCGTGTGCAATGCTCTGTGTAACCGTGTGCAATGCTCTGTGTAACCGCGTGCAATGCTCTGTGTAACCGCGTGCAATGCTCTGTGTAACCGCGTGCAATGCTCTGTGTAACCGCGTGCAATGCTCTGTGTAACCGCGTGCAATGCTCTATGTAACCGCGTGCAATGCTCTGTGTAACCGCGTGCAATGCTCTGCGTAACCGCGTGCAATGCTCTGCGTAACCGCGTGCAATGCTCTGCAATACCGTGTGCAATACTCTGCAATACTCTGCAATACCGTGTGCAATGCTCTGTGTAACCGTGTGCAATGCTCTGCGTAACCGCGTGCAATGCTCTGCGTAACCGCGTGCAATGCTCTGCGTAACCGCGTGCAATGCTCTGCAATACCGCGTGCAATGCTCTGTGTAACCGCGTGCAATGCTCTGCAATACTGCGTGCAATGCTCTGCAATACCGTGTGCAATACTCTGCAATACCGTGTGCGTAACCGTGTGCAATGCTCTGCGTAACCGTGTGCAATACTCTGCAATACCGTGTGCGTAACCGCGTGCAATGCTCTGTGTAACCGCGTGCAATGCTCTGTGTAACCGCGTGCAATGCTCTGCGTAACCGCGTGCAATGCTCTGCGTAACCGCGTGCAATGCTCTGCGTAACCGCGTGCAATGCTCTGCGTAACCGCGTGCAATGCTCTGCAATACCGTGTGCAATACTCTGCAATACCGTGTGCAATGCTCTGTGTAACCGTGTGCAATGCTCTGTGTAACCGTGTGCAATGCTCTGTGTAACCGTGTGCAATGCTCTGTGTAACCATGTGCAATGCTCTGTGTAACCGTGTGCAATGCTCTGCGTAACCGCGTGCAATACTCTGCGTAACCGCGTGCAATACTCTGCAATACCGTGTGCGTAACCGCGTGCAATGCTCTGTGTAACCGCGTGCAATGCTCTGCAATACTGCGTGCAATGCTCTGCAATACCGTGTGCAATACTCTGCAATACCGTGTGCGTAACCGTGTGCAATGCTCTGTGTAACCGCGTGCAATGCTCTGCAATACCGCGTGCAATACTCTGCAATACCGTGTGCAATACTCTGCAATACCGTGTGCGTAACCGCGTGCAATGCTCTGTGTAACCGCGTGCAATGCTCTGCAATACCGCGTGCAATGCTCTGCAATACCGTGTGCAATACTCTGCAATACTGTGTGCGTAACCGTGTGCAATGCTCTGCGTAACCGGGTGCAATACTCTGCAATACCGTGTGCAATACTCTGCAATACCGTGTGCAATGCTCTGTGTAACCGTGTGCAATGCTCTGTGTAACCGTGTGCAATGCTCTGTGTAACCGTGTGCAATGCTCTGCGTAACCGCGTGCAATGCTCTGCGTAACCGCGTGCAATGCTCTGCGTAACCGCGTGCAATGCTCTGCGTAACCGCGTGCAATGCTCTGCGTAACCGCGTGCAATACTCTGCGTAACCGCGTGCAATACTCTGCAATACCGTGTGCGTAACCGCGTGCAATGCTCTGTGTAACCGCGTGCAATGCTCTGCAATACTGCGTGCAATGCTCTGCAATACCGTGTGCAATACTCTGCAATACCGTGTGCGTAACCGTGTGCAATGCTCTGTGTAACCGCGTGCAATGCTCTGCGTAACCGCGTGCAATGCTCTGCAATACCGCGTGCAATACTCTGCAATACCGTGTGCAATACTCTGCAATACCGTGTGCGTAACCGCGTGCAATGCTCTGCAATACCGCGTGCAATGCTCTGCAATACCGTGTGCAATACTCTGCAATACTGTGTGCGTAACCGTGTGCAATGCTCTGCGTAACCGTGTGCAATACTCTGCAATACCGTGTGCAATACTCTGCAATACCGTGTGCGTAACCGCGTGCAATGCTCTGTGTAACCGCGTGCAATGCTCTGCGTAACCGCGTGCAATGCTCTGCAATACTCTGCAATACCGTGTGCGTAACCGCGTGCAATGCTCTGCGTAACCGCGTGCAATGCTCTGCGTAACCGCGTGCAATGCTCTGTGTAACCGCGTGCAATGCTCTGCAATACCGTGTGCAATACTCTGCAATACCGTGTGCAATACTCTGCAATACCGTGTGTGTAACCGTGTGCAATGCTCTGCGTAACCGTGTGCAATGCTCTGCGTAACCGCGTGCAATGCTCTGCGTAACCGCGTGCAATGCTCTGCAATACCGCGTGCAATGCTCTGCAATACCGCGTGCAATACTCTGCAATACCGCGTGCAATACCGTGTGCAATACTCTGCAATACCGTGTGCGTAACCGCGTGCAATGCTCTGCGTAACCGCGTGCAATGCTCTGCGTAACCGCGTGCAATACTCTGCAATACCGTGTGTGTAACCGTGTGCAATGCTCTGCGTAACCGCGTGCAATGCTCTGCAATACCGTGTGCAATACTCTGCAATACCGTGTGCGTAACCGCGTGCAATGCTCTGTGTAACCGCGTGCAATGCTCTGCGTAACCGCGTGCAATGCTCTGCAATACTCTGCAATACCGTGTGCGTAACCGTGTGCAATGCTCTGCAACACTCTGCAATACCGTGTGCAATGCTCTGCGTAACCGCGTGCAATGCTCTGCTGTAACCGCGTTACTAAATGGGTGGCCATTTAGTGAAGAAGAGGGCCCCTGGAGGACGACATTCTCTCCACCGGAGGACGGTGGACGACATTCTCTCCACCGGAGGACGGGGGACGACATTCTCTCCACCGGAGGACGGGGGACGACATTCTCTCCACCGGAGGACGGGGGACGACATTCTCTCCACCGGAGGACGGGGGACGACATTCTCTCCACCGGAGGACGGGGGACGACATTCTCTCCACCGGAGGACGGGGGACGACATTCTCTCCACCGGAGGACGGGGGACGACATTCTCTCCACCGGAGGACGGGGGACGACATTCTCTCCACCGGAGGACGGGGACGACATCCTCTCCACCGGAGGACGGGGGACGACATCCTCTCCACCGGAGGACGGGGGACGACATCCTCTCCACCGGAGGACGGGGGACGACATCCTCTCCACCGGAGGACGGGGGACGACATCCTCTCCACCGGAGGACGGGGGACGACATCCTCTCCACCGGAGGACGGGGGACGACATCCTCTCCACTGGAGGACGGAGACACCAGGGCTGGACTGGGAGAGGAGGTGAGCACTGCGGCGAACCAGAGCATCATGAGGGACATGAGACAGAGGCGCATGGGGGACCAGTGCATCATGGGGGGGGGGATAGAGGAGCAGGAGAGGAACAGAGAAGCGGGAGAGGAAGTGCCATCATTCGATAAGTGTAGCCACACAAGGGTTCCTTCCCAGGGGGGAGGTTTGTTTGGAATTAGTAAAGTGACAGCCGGGGGATGTGCCCCCTTACATCAGGTGTCCCCAGCGGAGCCCCCCTTACATCAGGCAATCCCAGCGAAGCCCCCCCTTACATCAGGTGTCCCCAGCGGAGCCCCCCTTACATCAGGCAATACCAGCGGAGCCCCTTCTTACATCAGGTGTCCCCAGCGGAGGCCCCCCTTACATCAGGTGTCCCCAGCGGAGCCCCCCCTTACATAAGACAATCACAGCAGAGCTTCTTCTTACATCAGGTGTCCCCAGCGGAGCCCCCCCTGCTGGGGACACCTGATGTAAGGGGGGCTCTGCTGGGGACACCTGATGTAAGAAGGGCCTCCGCTGGGGACACCTGATGTAGGAAGAAGCTCTGCTGTGATTGTCTTATGTTAGGGGGGGTCTCCTTTGGGGACACCTGATGTAAGAAGGGGCCTCCCATGGGGACACCTGATGTAAGAAGAAGCTCTGCTGTGATTGTCTTATGTAAGGGGGGGCTCCGCTGGGGACACCTGATGTAAGGGGGGCCTCCGCTGGGGACACCTGATGTAAGGGGGGCTCAGCTGGGGACACCTGATGTAAGTGGGGGCTCCTCTGGGGACACCTGATGTAAGAAGGGGCCTCCCATGGGGACACCTGATGTAAGAAGAAGCTCTGCTGTGATTGTCTTATGTAAGGGGGGGGCTCCGCTGGGGACACCTGATGTAAGGGGGGCTCCGCTGGGGGCGCCTAATGTAAGGGGGGCCTCCGCTGGGGACACCTGATGTAAGGGGGGGCTCAGCTGGGGACACCTGATGTAAGTGGGGGCTCCTCTGGGGACACCTGATGTAAGAAGGGGCCTCCCATGGGGACACCTGATGTAAGAAGAAGCTCTGCTGTGATTGTCTTATGTAAGGGGGGGGCTCCGCTGGGGACACCTGATGTAAGGGGGGCTCCGCTGGGGACACCTGATGTAAGGGGGGCTTCGCTGGGGACACCTGATGTAAGAAGAAGCTCTGCTGTGATTGTCTTATGTAAGGGGGGGGCTCCGCTGGGGACACCTGATGTAAGGGGGGCTCCGCTGGGGACACCTGATGTAAGAAGAAGCTCTGCCGTGATTGTATTATGTAAGGGGGGGCTCCGCTGGGGACACCTGATGTAAGGGGGGTCCGCTGGGGGACACCTGATGTAAGGGGGGCTCCGCTGGGGGCGCCTAATGTAAGGGGGGCCTCCGCTGGGGGACACCTGATGTAAGGGGGGGCTCAGCTGGGGACACCTGATGTAAGTGGGGGCTCCTCTGGGGACACCTGATGTAAGAAGGGGCCTCCCATGGGGACACCTGATGTAAGAAGAAGCTCTGCTGTGATTGTCTTATGTAAGGGGGGGGCTCCGCTGGGGACACCTGATGTAAGGGGGGCTCCGCTGGGGACACCTGATGTAAGGGGGGCTCCGCTGGGGACACCTGATGTAAGAAGAAGCTCTGCTGTGATTGTCTTATGTAAGGGGGGGGGCTCCGCTGGGGACACCTGATGTAAGGGGGGCTCCGCTGGGGACACCTGATGTAAGAAGAAGCTCTGCTGTGATTGTATTATGTAAGGGGGGGCTCCGCTGGGGACACCTGATGTAAGGGGGGCTCCGCTGGGTACACCTGATGTAAAGGGGGCTCCGCTGGGGACACCTGATGTAAGAAGAAGCTCTGCTGTGATTGTTTTATGTAGCCCCCCCCTTATATAAGACAATCACAGCAGAGCTTCTTCTTACATCAGGTGTCCCCAGCAGAGCTCCCCCCTTACATCAGGTGTCCCCAGCGCAGCTCCCCCTTACATCAGGTGTCCCTAGCGGACCCCCCCCTTACATAAGACAATCACAGCAGAGCTTCTTCTTACATCAGGTGTCCCCAGCGGAGCCCCCCCCTTACATCAGGTTTCCCTACCGGAAGACCCCCCTTTACATAAGCCAATCCCAGCAGAGACCCCCTTACATCAGGTGTCCCTAGCGGACTCCCCCCCTTACATAAGACAATCACAGCAGAGCTTCTTCTACATCAGGTGTCCCTACCGGAGCCCCCCCTTTACATAAGCCAATCCCAGCGGAGACCCCCTTACATCAGATGTCCCCAGTGAAGCCCCCCCCCTTACATAAGACAATCACAGCAGAGCTTCTTCTTACATTACGTGTCCCCAGCAGAGCCCCCCTTACATCAGGTGTCCCTACCGGAGCCCCCCCTTTACATAAGCCAATCCCAGCGGAGACCCCCTTACATCAGATGTCCCCAGTGAAGCCCCCCCCCCCTTACATAAGACAATCACAGCAGAGCTTCTTCTTACATTACGTGTCCCCAGCAGACCCTTACATCAGGTGTCCCTACCGGAGCCCCCCCTTTACATAAGCCAATCCCAGCGGAGACCCCCCTTTACATCAGGTGTCCCCAGCAGGGCCCCCCCCCTTACATCACTCTGTGAGGGATGGATGATCATACCAGGGGATGGAGGGATGGAATTGGGAGAAAAGTATATGTGGTGTGCATTCAAAATGGATAGTAAAAAATTGGCTAAAATGGTGTTGGAGTGAGTGTTTGTATTGGACATGGGGGAACAGAAGACATACAATGCATGATATTGAATAAGCATGGTAAAGAAATGGATACAAATATATTGACTATATTTTAATTTAATTATAAGCATAATTTTTAGTTTATAAGATCTTATTTAGATGTACTTTATCTTGAGTAGCAAATACTCTATTTAGTTGCTGTTTTCCTGCTGTGTAGAAATCGAGTTTCAATTTCCAGAGAACTAGGGGAGGAAAAATGAGTTTCACTTTGCACTTGTCAGAGAACTGGGGGAGGATTGAAGGCGGGGCTGTGACTTGTTTCCCAAAACAATGAATGGGAGGGAGGCGGAGCTACAGCGTCCTAGAGACGCCCAAGCATGTGCTGGTTTCCTCTGCTGTGAAAGACACAGAACGTCCAGACGCAGAGCTGTAGGCAGGAGAGGGGACGAGCACGTTGTGCACGTCATGCTTGTGAAGCTTTCCTCCATAAGAAACGGCTGGGACACAGGAGGAGAGGAATGAGAGGAGGCACAGGAAGTGGCACTTTTACAGATGTAATTCAATACTTTGCTGGGCAATTTAAAAGAAGAGGTAAGGAACTTCTAAATGCTCTGCAATATATCAATGATTTTAGAGGATAAAAAACGAACCTTTAGTGTTCCTTTAATGTCATTGTTGACTGCTGTTCACTTTACATGGTTGAAATAAAATTTTGTTATAGTTTATTAAATATTTCAGTACACCATTTGGGTCAGAATCTTTTTTTTCTATTTTTTCTCCTCTAAAATGTAGGTGAGTCTTATGGTCAGGTGCGTCTTATGGTCCGAAAATTACGGTATATACAACATACATACATATAAAATGAATATTAAAGAAATTAATATTAAAGAATGAGAAAAAAAATATTATAAAAAAATATATTATAAAAAATATTATAAAAAAATATATTATAAAAAATATTATAAAAAATATTAAAGGTGATAAAATATAAAAAATATAAAAAATCTTTAGTTTTTTTTACAAAAATCTTTTAATAGAACCTTTACTATTATCATGATTGAAATGAACAAGATAAAATAGCCAAAAAATCCATCCATGGCGAATGCAATCATAGCAATCTCCCTAGAGGAAGAGAATGCTATGAGAATTAATAATTAAAAGCTTAAAAATGAACACCTATTTATTCGAAATAAAGCAATTCAGGTCGAAATCTACATTAAGACCCTCCGGAGTAAGTACACAAGCTTCATAAATCCAGAAGGATTCCCCCTGGCTTATTCATCTGATATAATTACCCCCTCTCCAATGCTTATCGACTCTTTCCAGGCCCCAAAATTTGAGACATTTAGGGTTTTTATCATGATACTTTCTAAAATGTCTGGAGACACTATGTGTGCATAAACCACGCTTGATATTGTTAACGTGTTCTCCTATCCTGACAGCCATGCTACGAGAAGTGCGACCTATATGCAATGAACTAGCATAAATGTCCCATCTCATGTAATACATGAAGTATGATTTATTAGCCACCCTATGCCCCTATTGGACATAAGGTGACCCTAGACACAAGTGTCGGAGTCTGTCACACCCCCTATCCCCTCTTCTCTTTTCTATCAATGGAACCCCTCCTTGCAATTGTTCGGAACAACCCAGGCATTGAGTAAAGGTAGAAAAAGACGAGCACAAACTCTCCGCCTTCGCAGATGATATTCTATTCTACATTTGCAGTCCTAGAACTACTCTACCAAACTTACTGAAAAACCTAAAACAGTATGGAGATTTATCTAACTTCAAAATTAACGTAACCAAGACAGAGATCTTGAACGTAAATATTAACAAAGCGGAAGAAAGACGCCTTAAGGAAGAGTTTAATTTCTCTTGGCAGAACAAGATAAATTATCTCGGTATTAAACTAGCTAACTCTTGTTAGAATAAACTGCATCCCCCTGCTAGACGAAATTAAGAGAGAAATTAAAAAAATATATAACAGACCCATTTCATGGTTTGGAAGGATTGACATTGTAAAGATGGTCCTGGCCCCGAAAATATTATATAAATTCCAAATGATCCCAGTAACACTACCACAGCCTTATCTCTAAACTTTAAACTCTTTATTAATGAATTACATCTGGAAAATTTAAAATACATAGGTTCTCTTCCCAAGTGCTAAAGAAGAACAAGAAACAGGGAGGACTCGCGGTCCCAGACGTCACAAAATACTATAACGCTACGGTGCTCTAGCTAAGACACACTTAGGGAGAATAATATGGAACCCTCCGCAATATAGAAAACTACATACAAATACGCATGTTATGACACTAAAAGCACTACGACTATGGGATAGACTGTATTGACAAATGGGAAGGGAATTTAATTCACCACTTATAGATTTAAAAGACAATGAATACTTTGCACCAGGGACAAAAGGGGTGGGTGGGAACAGGATTAGAAATAGAATTCAATTAAGGGACATTATTAAAAAGGGTAAGATTATGTCACTACAGGAGATAAAAATCCAAGGAAGAATTTATGTTGTTGGATGAGTGGCGATACCTACAGCTCTGCCACTTTGTCAAGCACCTACCTCAACCCTTGCGATCAAGGAAGGAGCTTACCCCACTGGAACATCTTTGTACAATAGAGAGCTCAAAAGGCAATATTTCCAAAATATATAATCTTCTGTTAAAGGTGGACGAGCTGGAGATGCCCCCATACATCCAAAAATGGGAAAGGGAACTGGAAGCACCTAGGGAGAAAACATCAATCAAAAGAATTATTAACCTGACTCACTCCTCGGCAGTAGACGTAAGGACGGCAGAGATGAATTATAAATGCATCACAGGCTGGTACGCTACTCCAGATAAAACAAGTAACTTTCAAGATGGACAGTCAGCGAATTGCTGGCAAGGATGTGCAGCCAGGGGGACAATGGCCCACCTATGGTGGGACTGCCTGAAAATAAAAAAAAATTGGAAACAAGTCCTGACAATAATTAAAGATCTAACTAAGAAGGAGATAAAATACGACCCTTGGGTGATCTTTTCCATGGAGGGGAAGAGTCAATAAAAGAATACAAAAGATCCCTAATCCCGCATTTATTAAACGTGGCTAAAAGGCTGATACCCAAGAAATGGATGGATGTTGAAAGCCCACAAGTATGGGAATGGATAGATTCTGTAGAGGAAACATATAGGATGGAGGAGCTGAAGTTTTGGGTAGAGGAGGAAAAAGTTGGCTTTAAGGATAAATGGGAAATCTGGAAGGGTTATAAAAAAACATGGAACTACGTGGAAAATCTGAGAGTGCCACGAAGGGAGGTCTAGTAGCAAATAGGACCCTACTTTTCCAAGATGAAAGACGAGGAGTCACGAGATGGGGGGGAGGGGGGTGAGATGGGGGGGAGAAGAGGGTCCACAATTTTTCCACTTAAAGTGAACACCTTCAACCGGCCCGGTCGGAACAAGGAAGTCTGCAGGTGTTGAAGACTCCTGTTTCTTTTATTCTTATGTCTACCATAACAAAAAAAAAACAAAAAAAAACAAAAACAAAGACTGCACAACAAAAACCAAAGCAAACAAAAAAATAAAACAAATTCCGCATATGATGCTAAACTTCTATGGAGACGATGGAGGTGTACCAACCATGAGCTAGACTCAATGAATGAGTGGGAGAAAAAAAAGAGTTAACAAGCCCTACAAGACTTAATGTCATTGTGGTATGAGAGCAACCCAGAGGAAAAGGGCTGGACATACCAAACTGCCGGGTGTTTTCACCTGGCAGACTGGTACAATCCAGGCTCAACAAACCTGTCTGTGTAGCCCCAAAGACATTAAGTAAGCTTAAGTCCAGATCCTTCCCTGTCCTTGCAGGACAACCCCAATATTTGGGCGTCGTTGTTCTGCAGGTCACCAAGGAAGTAGAGGCAACCAATTGGAAAATAGGTCCCACACCTAATTTGAGTCCCAACCTCAAAAGGGCGCTCAATTCTATCCATAATAATGATGACCTTGTCATCAAGCCCTCCGTACTCCAAAGGATGGAAACATCGTTATTATGGATAGGATCGGGTTATAAAAATATTGTGTCATAAAAGATTTAAACAACAAGGAGTGGTACAGACCAGTACCAGCCTCCATAATCACACAAAGCATTAGACAATATCGCCAGATACTCAATCGTTGCACATAGACTGGGTACCATTGACGACACCACACTTCAGTTTCTGAATGTTGAGAGCCCAACTACCCCCAACTTTCTATGCTTTGCCCAAAGTCCACAAAGGTACCACACCTCCACCCCGGTCACCCCCATTGTAATCGGGCTGTGGTTCTTTAACAGAAAATATTAGTAGAATCATTGACGAGTACCTCTACCCACATGTACAAAGCCTATTTTCTCACGTCAAGGCTATGATAGAGTTGCTGAAATCATTGATGGCCTTAGTATCCTCCAAAACGCCTGGTTGGTAGCCATAGATATCAAGGCCCTATACAACTCCATCCCTCATGGTTTTGGCACATGGGTGGTGAGGGGCTTTCTAAATGAACGAGAAAAAAACTTTTGCAAATACAACAATTTCATTATTGAAATGCTGGAATTTATCCTCATGAACAATATTTTTTTGTTCAAATGCTCCCACTACCTCCAGGTGCAGGGTGTGGCTATGGGGGTGGGATGAGCCTCCTCATACGCTAACCTGTACCTGGGGAGGTGGGAGCGTGACCTTTTTGGAGAGGATTCTACTAATGGCCTATTTGAAAATGTGCTTACTTGGCACAGTTATATTGATGACTTCTTTATGGTCTGGGCAGGACCAAAGGAAGACTTGTTATTATTTCTGAACAAACTGCAGACCAACCAATACAATCTAAAGTATACTTACAATTATAGTCAGGAGCGCATCACTTTCCTTGATGTTGAATTGTACATAGACGATGGGGGGTTTCTATGTTCTACCCTTTTTAGGAAACCCACTGCAGGCAATAGCTTGTTACATGCTACAAGCTTACATTCGAAAACCTCTAATTAATAGCATACCCTACAGTCAGTATTTGAGGTTGAGACAAAATTGCTCACAAGAAGCAGACTACAAGCAAGAGGCAGCACAATTGTTTGCGCGACTGAGAGACAGGGGATATACTAAGACCTGTCTGCACAGAGCGTTTAACAAAGCCAATGCACTGGAAAGAAATTCCCTTATCTACAAACCCCAAAACAGAGGCTAAACCCAACACCACTAGGATTATTACCCGCTTCAACCGTCAACACGGGTTGATCCGTAAAATTTACAACAAACTCTGGTACCTGCTTACATCGGATGCTAAGATAAACAAGTTTATCAATGCATCCCCAGAAATAACCTTTAAGAGATCCCCCTCCATCAGGGACAAAGCAGTGTCGAGCCATTATGGAACACAGGTGGTCCCCAGACCCACGCAGACAGGGACATATCCATGTGTTAAATGTAATTTTTGCCGTTACATATTGAAAGGGGCAAGTATCAGTCTCCCCAATGGAGAAACTCTGAAACCCAGGTTTCGTGCCACTTGTCAGTCAGTGCAAATAATCTACCTTATGAAATGCAACTGCGTGGCCTTCTATGTAGGCAAAACTAAAAGGAATTTGTACTGCAGAATAAAAGATCATGTTTTAGCGGTCTCCAAAAAATTGATGGAGACGCCCATCATACGACACATTGGGTTGTTCCACAACCACAACCGTGCGATGATGGGATTTTTTGCTCTAGCACATACCCCTCTGAATTAAAGAGGAGGTGATGCAGACAAACGTCTCTTACAAATTGAGGCTAAATGGATCTATACGTTACGTACCACCCAACACCCTGGCTTAAACGAAAATATTAGCTACAAGCCCTTCCTAGATCCGTCTAACATAAGAGACGCATATCACCTGTTCTCTATGTTTTGGCTAGTATCTTCTTGAATGTAGCTATCAATGTGCATTTTCTTTAGGCTATATCTAACCACACGAATAGGCCTACTGGCTTATTGCTTCAAGACCTCCATCAATCTGTCTGTAATTCCAACTTGGTTTTGTGCTGATCCTAGGGGGGTCTATGCCCCATGACTTTAGAGATTTTGGTTTCTGACCTGCTGTGTTCCTAATCTGAAGCCTGCTACTTTGTCATCTGTTGCCGACTAGGGGCCGCAGTCCCCTTCCACCAGGTTTTCCACAACCCCGTGTCATAATATATGCCATCCTCTGGAACAAGTGTTTTCAGCTAATTGAGCTTTGGCACTATTGGCAGGAATGAAACAGAACATATAATGCATTTGAGTCCAGTACCTCCAACGCGCCTGAAATAGTTTTTTCACACGTTCATGTGACGCCTGACAGCTTGTTCTCGATGCATCATTATTATATTGATTTTGATTTGATTATTTATTACCTTATGTTTATTACAAGACCATAACTTTGTAAATATTGCCGGTACTGTCACTTTCAATATTTGCTTAATTTTTCATTATTGTTTCTTGCCTTTTCTATTGTTTGGTGGATTGGGCATGCGTCTCTGTGGACATGGTTGTGGCCCTTGTCTAATATGCCTCCGATGTTCAGTGGCGGTATGACTATTTCTATGCGTACCTGGCCTTATCCCTGTGCGCTATTCTATGTTTTACCAGCTCGGTGACAGACAGACCATTTCCGGTGCAGCCCATGTGGGAGGGTAGGGGCCTGGACCGACGTTGTTTTGCTGCGGCGCCGAACTCTAGCGGAGGCTAGGGTACCTGCCTAGGTCCGGGATCTGACGCTCGTCATTGGTCTCATTGTCAATCGTCATTGGTCTCGTCATTGGGCTTTCCCCATTGTGGGTTTCCCCGACACCTCCCCTTAGGCTTGAGCCCATCTGCGCGTCAGTTGCGTCATCACACATGCACAGTATGGGCCGTTTGTTCTGGGGGTAACCCATGACTCGCGTCACACCTCTCCGCCCACTGCAGTCAGGCACACTGCCCACCCTCCAGGTGGAGCGATGCTAGCCTGATTGAGCTATATCAGAGCCTCACTAGCTGGCAGCGTGAGCTCTGGAAGCGACCGTTGTTGTTACCATACTGTGGACACAGCTCTTTACAGGTAGAGTCTCCTAACATTGTTGAAGCTTTATCTTTGAACCTCATACTTAAAGTGGATGTAAACTCCAAAAAAATTTTTTTTTTGATGTCACAATGTAGAGTATAATATTTCCTATCATCTGTGCTCAGTCTTGCCACACAGAGTTAATCCAGGGCTGAGTAATTCTCTTTTAAAGTCGAGTGCAAATTAACCGGACTTCAGATAAAAACCTGCCAAATTAGGTTAAGTCCGTTTCTCTGTTTTTGCTTTCAGTAACAGGTTATTTACAAATTTAGCGTGGACATGTTTATCATAACAAGAGGTGATCCAAAGTTCATTGTATATTACTAGGATGTGTTATGATGTTATATCACCTCATGTTATGATAAACAAAACATAAGATATGATAAACATGTCCTAGCTATATTTGTAAATAACCTCTCACTCAAAGCAAGAAGAGAGATTCCGGACTTTTTGATTTAGGCAGGGTTTTATCTGGAAGGCTGTTTGTTTTCACTGAACATAAAAGAGGATTACTCAGCGCTGGATTAACTCTGTGTGGCAAGACTGGGCACAAATGATAGGAAATATTATACTCTACATTGTGACATAAAAAAAAATTTTTTTTGGGGTTTACATCCTCTTTAAGCTATCTCAGCGATTTCATGTGCTCCCATCACTCCTTTTCTCACTCATTTTTCAGATCTTCCTTGCGTATCATCTCTTAGACTAGCCATATTTTTAGTGGAAATTTTGCTGGCATCCCAATAAGGTAAATTTGATTCCCTATTTTGCTTTGATAGGCGCACATATATGCGCATTTTGAGTCCCTTTACATGCACACCTTGATGTTTATCAAGGATTTGTGCAAGTGACCCATGCATTGGAATCAATAATATTTTTATTCCTTCTAGTTTTTATTTTTATTCTTTATTTTTTACTTTGCAGTGCTCACACATCAGCATATTGCTCAAGAATACCCTTTCAGTGGTAATGCCCTTGCTCACATCCCTTTCCCTGTATCTACTAATGGTTAAACTTCAATCAGCACCAGTAAGTGAGTTATTTGCGCTTCGCTTGCTTCCGTTTATTCTTCAACTTTTCACCAATTAGTTTTTCAGTTTCAGTTGACCATCTCTCTTCTCTCAATAATAATAGATAGGAAACTGCAGGGGTATTAGACCAGGGAAGATGTATCCTTTAGATAGTATTATTGCTGACTTTTACTATTGGACATTTATTCTGTACCTTATTTTTATTCATGTAATGCACCTGGATTGTGCATAATAACCCCCCCCCCCCTTTTTTTACCACACTATGGGAGCCTGTTTTTTCCTTTTTTTTTTTGGTGGAGTGAGGATCTGATAATACTATCTAAAGGATACATCTTCCCTGGGCCGATAGTACTACTGGATGATACCTGGATCCCTCTGTGAGTACACATCTAATACCCCTGCAGGGGTGATTGGCTCTGGTGAGTGGGGAACCTGGTGGGGTAGCACTGGACCACAGCGTTACCACCTACTTACACATTTGATGGAAATTCGCATCTAGGATTACTGCACATCTATCAACGTTATATATGTTTGAATTTTTGTATTCTATGGACTTTAATTATAATCACATGTTTATGCACTTTTGCACTTTACCACTACATGTTTATTATTTGATATATAAATGGTGTCACTGTATTTGTAAGACAATTGTACGTAGGGAATTCCCAGTACCAATTTCACAAGTCTAAACACTGACACAGACACCTCTGATAATCAGGGTCTGGGACAGCGCCACCACCCCTTTCACACATACCACTTATTTAGGTACCTCGCCAGTGGGGTATCCTTTTTCTGGGGGGCTGCAGTCCTAATAAATCTTTTCCTAAGCGCACTTTCCTATCTATTATTATTTTTCAATTACATTTTTTAGTGTAATTTTTAGTTGCAGCTATGGAATTATTTGGATACATGACCAGTAGGGTCATTGATGTTGAGGGCATATTTAGTCAGGAAATAATTATTAACCGACAAGACATGCAAGGGTTGGTTAACCACTTCCCGCCCGGCCAATAGCAGATTTACGGCCGGGAAGTGGTTAAAAAATCAGTGTGTCAGTCTGAAACCCTGCATCACCGATCTCGGTAACGAGTCTCCGGCGGAGGCTCGCTACCACGTGATCAGCCGTGTCCAATCACGGCTGACCACGATGTAAACAGGAAGAGCCGCCGATGGCTCTTCCTCAGTCGCGTCTGACAGACGCGAGTACAGGAGAGCCGATCGGCGGCTCTCCTGACAGGGGGGGTTTGCGCTGATTGTTTATCAGTGCAGCCCCCCCTCGTATGCCCACACTGGACACCAGGGATGCCCACACTAGACCACCAGGGATGCCCACACTGGCAGGGCAAAACAAATTAAAAAAAACAGGAAAAAAAGAAAGATGCCAGTCAGTGCCCACACATGGGCACTGACTGGCAACATATACATCAGTGCCACCCCTCAAAGTCCATCAGTGCCACCCCACAGTGTCATTCAGTGCCACCCCTCCATGCCAATCCATGCCCAGTGCCCATCTATCAGTGCCCATCTGTGCCACCCATAAGTACACATCAGTGCCACCCATAAGTGCCACCCATGAGTGCCATTCTGTGCCGCCTATGAGTTCCCAGTGCTGCCCATGAGTGCCCATCAGTGCCGCCTATAAATGCCCATCAGTGCCGCCTATGAGTGCCCATCAGTGCCGCCTATGAGTGCCCATCAGTGCCGCCTATGAGTGCCCATCAGTGCCGCCTATGAGTGCCCATCAGTGCCGCCTATGAGTGCCCATCAGTGCCGCCTATGAGTGCCCATCAGTGCCGCCTATGAGTGCCCATCAGTGCCGCCTATGAGTGCCCATCAGTGCCGCCTATGAGTGCTCATCAGTGCCGCATACCAGCGCCGCCTATCAGTGCCACCTCATCGGTGCCCATCAGTACCACCTCATCAGTGCCCATCAGTGCCGCCATATAAGTGCCCATAATTGAAAGAGAAAACATACTTATTTACAAAAAAGTTAACAGAAAAAAATAAAAATGTATTTTTTTTTCTAAATTTTCAGTCTTTTATTAGTTGCTGCGCAAAAAATAAAAACCGCAGAGGCGATCATATGCCACCAAAAGAAAGCTCTATTTGTGGGAAAAAAAGGACGGCAATTTTGTTTGGGTACAGTGTAGCATGACCGCGCAATTGTCATTCAAAGTGCGACAGTGCTGAAAGGTGAAAATTGGCTTGGGCGGGAAGGTGCGTAAGTGCCTGGTATGGAAGTGGTTAAGCAACTTAGACACACCATGGAAAAACAACTTAGAGTGTGGTGGGATATTGCCTCTCTGGAAACATATATTAAAGAGAAAATAACCCCAAGGAGACTCAGATGGGATATACATCCCAATGACCATATTGAAGACCCAGCTTTGATGAATGAATGGTACTCATTCTTCAATAACTGTGAGAACGAACTCCTACACCACATTGTTAAAAGAAGGAAATTTAAATTAAAAGGTATAGAAAGCAGTATTGCAGAACTCCAAAGTTCACTTACGCCATTCTAAAGTCAGCAAGATTACAAAGACAAAATGAGAGAATTACAAGAAATAATTAAAAAATATGATGGAGACATCCAAGTAGAAAAACATAAAAAGTTTAGAAGAGATGTTTTAGACTATAAAAATCTACAAGTGTACAAATGGCAAGTATCTATGGAAGATCCTACGGGGGACCTAGATGATACCATGATAGAGGACTATACCCCACTAGATATGGACACTATTAAACCAGCTGCTGTGAGGCGCACTCCTAATACTGTTCCATTTAATATTGGGAGGGATTCCAACCAGGGGCAACCACATACCCCTAGAAGACAATATGGGAGACAGACCAATAGAAGGGTGAGATACCATGATGACCACAGAAGTCCATATCCCTCCAGGAGGAGATCTTATAGTGGTAACAGAAGTCCATATGGAAGGAACCAATAACACTATAAATCTTATCCACCGCGGGGGAGAGGTCCACAAGGAAGAGGACCCAGGGATAATAGGGATTTTCCAAGGAATGGGCCTCATACCAGACCCCCAGGTCGGTGGAGACCACAAATGAATTATGGGAACCCCTGGCCGGAGAGAGACGAATGGCAACCGAGGGGCTACCCATGGGGGGGCGCCAAGAAGAGAAGAACCAAGGAACACTATGCAACAAGAACAAGGCATGTATGGAAACCAATGGAACAGGCACAACAATCAGAATACAGAGTCGGACCTCATGTACAGAAATCCAGAAAGAGAAAATGCACCAGAGGGTGCAGGGGAGGGAAGAAACAAAAGACAAACGCCAACATTAGGGAAAGGTATATACAATCTCAACAGTATCAAATTATTCGAAGATGAAATAAAAATTCTAGATCTAGGCCTCAAATATGCCCCAGAGAAAATGTTGGACCAATTTGAAGTGTACATTTGATTTACACAAATTTCTGAGGAACCTTAACTTACAAAAATATTTTATGTTGAACACCCAGGAGAACAGAGTGGTACCATCAGAATACACACGCACAAATTTGAAGAACTCCACATACAACCCCAACACACCGGGGAATCAATGCCTTGGAGCATTCAAAAAAATGGTGGAAAGTGACCTCAGAAAATTACAGAGAAAACACAAGAACAATAATAAGAACATATGGCATACCATCAAACAGATTGGCAAGAAACATGATGTGGTCATGAGACCCGCTGACAGGGGGGGGGGGGGGGGCTAGTAATCCTTAATAAAGCTGATTATGAAAAGGAAATGGAGAACCTGCTGGGAGTAGAAAATACCTATAAAAAACTTAAAGGAAACCCCAAACAAAGATTCAAGAAAAAAATTGGACAAATATTTTAAGGAAGGCACCAGAATGGGGATTCAAAGTCAAAGTGAAGCTGACTACCTTATATCGAACTCCACAAGAACACCTGTGATTTATTACACCCCTAAAATACACAAACGATTGGAAAACCCACCAGGAAGACCGATCATCAGTGGGATAAACTCCCTTTTTTCTCGTTTGGGGGAGTACCTCGATATCTTTCTCAAGCCGATGGTCAAAGAGGGAAAATCCTATCTTAGGGATAGTTTACAACTAATTAATGAATTGCAACAACTTAATGGAACTGAACATCTCCTACTAATTACAATTGATGTCAACTCATTATACACGAGTATCTCGCAAAAAGATGGAATCTTTGGAGTGGAAAGGGCACTACACCAAAAAACCCTATTGAAACAACAACAGATCAACTTTATTGTGGAAGGACTAACCATGGCCATGGGCTGCAACTATTTCTGGTACAACGGCACTTTCTATGTTCAAACTAAAGGGGTAGCCATGGGGGCTAGATATGCCTCCAGTGTTGCCAACCTCCTAATGGACTTCTGGGAAGAAGAACATATTTACAATCAAAACCTCCCACAAATCAAAATGTATCGGCGATACATTGACAATATATTCATACTATGGGATGGAACAACAGAAAGCTTTCAAGAATTCCTAGAAGACCTGAATGAGAACAACTACTGGTTGACGTTCGCAGGAAAATGTGATGACACAAGCATAGACTACCTAGATTTAGAAATCTTCAAAGAGGGCACCGGCCTACATACTAAGACCTTTTTTAAGGCAACAGACCGGAATGGATACATTCCAAAAACGAGCTGCCATCATCCTAAATGGAATAACATACCAAAAGGACAACTTTCAAGGTTACGCAGGAATTGTAATTCGATTGAAGATTTTGAAAATCAAGCTGAAGTCATCATCAACAGATTCAGAGAAAAGGGTTACACCATAGAAGCACTGATGAAAACTAAGAATGAAGTTCTCCAGATAGACAGGAACAGTCTACTAACTCAGAAAAAGAAAACTAAGAACACACTCAAAGGAGTACCCTTTATCACAGGCTATAATTCCCAATATAGAGAATTTGAACGTATTGTGAAAAGGTACTGGCCAATCCTCAAAGAGGACCAAAATCTGAGAAAAATCATTAATGATAAACCTTAATTTATATATAGACGTGCACCAACCCTACGTCATCATCTAGTACATAACGTCATAAACCCACCGAAAGTCGTTAACACCTGTCCAGATCTTAAAGGCTTCTACAAATGTCAGAGATGCCTCCCATGTAGAGTCAGCAAAAAACAACCACGGAGGAAAACCACGTTTAAATCTAAAACTGACCATAGAGAATATCCTATCAAAGAGTTGATCAGCTGCCAGACCACCCACGTCACTTATGTGATACAATGCCCATGCCATCTGCAATACGTGGGAAGGACCACCCGACCCTTGCATGTACGTATCAGAGAACACATCAAGAACATCAGGAAGGCCCATCCTAAACATAACCTGTCCCGGGATTTTGCCGAATTTCATAATAAAGATCCGACAGGGATGATATTTTATGGAATGGATACAGTAAAACCTACTTGGAGGGGAAGTAATAAAATTATCGCTATCTCACAGAACGAAACAAGCTGGATTTATAAACTTAGAACTCTAGTACCTTATGGGCTCAATGTTGACATTGACCTCAACTGCTTTTTGTCCAACCCCTGAATCCATCTATAACATCAGGGGTATATAGTAATAACATTCTCCTATTTAGTTGCACTTTTTAATCTATTACTTCATGAGAGTACACCACGATATACACATACATACCTGCCATTGCTGAAATCTTTGAGACATAAGATCTGGAACATGGATGGTCACACAGATAGTAATGACCACACATGTATATGAACACTGGAATTTGCATAGTTCACTGTAATTCTTTGGGGATACATCAATTTGTACATCAACCATATTTTCATTGGTCTCTACAGCTTCTTACATATTAGCCATATATATGCAGAGTTCCACAAATATATATATATATTGTGTCATATATTACATTGGCACACATAGATGCATAACATACTCTGGAATTTAGGTTTAATTTATTAGTATTTAAATTTCTATTTTATTGACAGCATTTGTATGAATTTGTTGTATAAAATCAGGTATCTATTGGGCATACAGGGTTTGAGGTAGTTACCTCATCATATAGCCCCTATATCGCGAACTTTGGAGTACAACCATTTGCTCTTTAGGGCGCCTATGTTGACATAATACATGGTACGTGGTTGCTCCATTTTTTATATGGTATATGATGGAGTCCGCCATACCTGTTAATTTTTATTTTTATTTTTATTTTATGTTTATGTAATTTTATGGTACTGTTATCCTATAACAGCATTATTTTTTTTCTGTTTAGTTTTTATGTACATTGGATACTTGCATCTTTCTAACCATGATAAGCTCATTATTGAGCACCTTACCGCCACAGGATTTTTTTTCAATAGGGCGCATTAGTATGCATGGCGGGCCTTTTTCATTGGCCGCTATAGTGGAGTAGGGCAGGACAGGGATCACACCCCCCACCTATATTTAGATGCAAGTAACTAAGACGTGCAGCCGCTCTTGAAAAAGTCATATCACGAAACGTACGTCGAGCGTAGTGACGCACGTCAGCACGTCAGACACGCACCCACATGCTTTCGGTTTGCCATCTGAGTTGCTTGGAACGCACGCCAGCACCTCGCTCTGACGGCGGAGACTGATGCAGTGTGTAAGGTGCTGCTGACCAAACACGATTTTTTGGTTTTTAACTTTATAATTTTTATTTGTTTATTGTGGTGCATGTCTCTTTTCATACCACATTGCTGACTTTTACTATTGGATATTTATTCTGTACCTTATTTTTATTCATGTAATGCACCTGGATTGTGCATAATAAACCCCCCCTTTTTTTACCACACTATGGGAGCCTGTTTTTTCCTTTTTTCCGGTGGAGTGAGGATCTGATAATACTCTTCTCTCAATAGGCTTGCACATGGGTGCCTGTCTCCTTATTGGTTAGTCATTGGCGTAGCGCAGTACACATCCCATCAATTGGGATCTCTTCCATCCAGGGAATTTTACTTCCATGGTCACTTCCATCTGGTCCGTCGCACTGTTTGTCTGAGGTATGGGTTACTTCCTAGTCCACACTAGTCGCATAAACTATAACCATCCATATACAACGCAGTAACGATATCAGTGATTTATGGCTACATTGTCATTTTCTTATTTATTCGTTTTGTTTTCTATTTTATTCCGTAAGGTCATTATGATGTTTAAGCTTTACCACTATATATATATATATATATATACCGTGTTTCCCCGAAAATAAGACGTACTCCGAAAATAAGCCGTAGCGGGATTTCGACACAAGATCGAAATATAAGACACCCCTCCGAAAATAAGACGTAGCGATGTAGTGTCGAATCTCCGATAATAAAAAACGTGGTGTCGTATGCGTAACGGCGCGACGCGGTGCGGGAAACAACACGTGATAGGCGTACAGTACTGTAACTGAAGTGAGGAGAAGAACGCTGTGTAAAGCTTCTCCCAGCACTGACCAGCAAACCCCTCTCTCACCCCACACAAACACCAGGGGATAGGGGGGAAAAGCTGCTACTGAGCCCAAAGAGATCACCCCAGCTCCACTTTGCTCCACATCAGCTTTGCTGGCCTATCTTTTTGTACAGCCAGACAAGATGAGTGCAAAGAGAAGAAGTTGGATATCCGAATGGTCCAAAAATGGCGTGCAGAATACGATAATCTCAGTCTACAGGTGGACAGAGGAAATGCTAAGAAGCGCAAGTGTGGTTCAGGTAGGCAACCTTTATTTTCTGTAATAAAAATAATACACCCCCCGAAAATAAGCCATAGTGTGATTTCTTGAGGAAAAAAAAAATATAAGACGGTGTCTTATTTTCGGGGGAAACACGGTATATATATATATATATATATATATATATATATATATATATATATATATATATATATATATATATATATATATGTGTGTGTGTGTTGAATGTTCTATGAAATTTTGTCAATGTGATATTTTACTGTGAACTTTTCATCCACATAGATTACCACCCATCGTGGGTTCCTGAAGAAGCCCACACAGGGCGAAACTAGCTGAACCACTAGCAACTATTTGCTTATATAATACTTTTTCTACTCATTCATGATTGTTTTTAGTATTTGTTAAGTATATTTATTCTATAAATTGTAACAATACATTTTTCTTATTTTTGTATTAAAATATCTATTTTTCTTGTGGCTCGGATGCTTTGGGTTTGATCTATATCTCATATAATCACTATAGTTATCCATCATGCATCATCAAAAATCCCAAACCACATCCCGTCATGGAAATCACTTCTAATCCTTATATTTTGAGGGATTTAGGTGCAGATGGTCTTTTGACTTTTACAAGCAAACGCTATACTATCTCTATGTCCCCCTCCATAAGTCTTACATCCATTATGTCAGGAGAGCAAATGGGTTATTACCAATACTTGAATAACAGTTTAAAATAAGTCCCTGAATTAAGGTAACATTAATGTAAAAAATACTGATTAACCACTTAAGACCCGGACCAAAATGCAGGTGAAGGACCTTGCCCCTTTTTGCAATTCGGCACTGCGTCGTTTTAACTGACAATTGTGCGGTCGTGCAACGTGGCTCCCAAACAAAATTGGCGTCCTTTTTTCCCCACAAATAGAGCTTTCTTTTGGTGGTATTTGATCACCTCTGCAGTTTTTATTTTTTGCGCTATAAACAAAAATAAAGCAACAATTTTAAAAAAATGCAATATTTTTTTCTTAATATAATAAATATCCCCCAAAAACATATAAAAAAAACATTTTTTTTCCTCAGTTTAGGCCGATACGTATTCTTCTACGTATTTTTGGTAAAACAAATCGCAATAAGCGTTTATCGGTTGGTTTTCGCAAAATTTATAGCGTTTACAAAATAAGGGATAGTTTTATTGCATTTTTATGAATTTTTTTTTTTTTACTACTAATAGCGGCGATCAGCGTTTTTTTTCGTGACTGCGACATTATGGCGGACACTTCGGACAATTTTGACACATTTTTGGGACAATTGTCATTTTCACAGCAAAAAATGCATTTAAATTGCATTGTTTACTGTGGAAATGACAGTTGCAGTTTGGGAGTTAACCACAGGTGGCGCTGTAGGGGATGTGTGACCTATGTGTTGTGTTTACAACTGTAGGGGGGTGTGGCTGTAGGTGTAATGTCATCGATCGCGTCCCCCTATTACAGGGATGACGCGATCGATGCTGCGGCCACAGAGAAGCACGGGGAAGCCGTGTTTACACACGGCTCTCCCCGTTCTTCCGCTCCAGGGACGGATCGCCGCACTGCAGCGGCGATCGGGTCCGCGAATCCCGCGGTCCCGGTCCTGGAGCTTCAGACCGGGTCACGGGCGTGCGCCCGCGGGCGCGCACCCGTGACCCACGGCTGGGTACTAAAATCAACGTATATATACGTTGATGTGCCCAGCCGTGCCATTCTGCCGACGTAAATGTGCAGTAGGCGGTCCTTAAGTGGTTAACGTAGTTAAAAAGCTAATTTTTTTTTTTTAAAATCTGACTCGGTTTGTGAGTGTTGTCTTGCAAAACGAGAAGGATTCAAACCTCTGCGATGTGCAGTATGCATTTGGCCAGAGGTGCAAGGGTGCCGGTGACACTTGGAATCATTCAGGTGCACTCGGTAATACTCAAACACACCATTCCCAAGTGTTTCCAAGCCTCTCTTATGGTGTCTGAGTGAATCCGAGTGGCTCCGAAAAGTCTCTGAGTATTTCTGAGTCTCTCCGGTGCCCTCCCACCTCTGGCCACATGTGGTACTGCATACAATAGAAGTCAATGTGGAACGAATTATCTTAATTTCCATTAACTTCTATGGGGAAACTCGCTTTGATATGTGATTGCTTTGGATTACAAGCATTCTCCTGGAACAGATTATGCTCGTTATCCAAGGTTCCACTGTACACCAAAGTCTTTGCAAGAAGTATAATTTCACAAGCCATTACAGTGTTTCAGGAAGACAAAGATACAAAACCATAATGACTGTATATATTTATTGTTAAATTTCCCATCATAGCCATTATTGCAAACATTTTGTTCAATTGAGAAAAGAAGATGGTAAGAAGACAAGAAGGGGTAATAAAGGTATAAGAAATAGGATAAAAAGCAACAGATTTGTGTACATGTAGCCATTTTTTAGTTTTGAATTAAAACCCCTTTTAGTTTTTTTTTTTGTCTTCCTTGCTGTTGTGTCTCATTGGGTGCAAAGTGTTTCTCAACCTGTTTTTTTAGTCATGACACCCCTTAAAAATATGCAAAATCTTGTCTAAATGTAGAAAAGGGTTCTAAAACCTATCACCTCATTTTAGGTACCCCATCACATCAGAGGTCTGAACTCCCTGTGACATTAGAGTCCTTTATGTGAGAATTCCCCTATTACACCAGAGTTCTCTCTATACGTCAGCATCCTCCCTGAGGGGTGGAGCAGGTTTGAAGGAGTCAGACTTCCATCCTCTATTGAATTCTGGGGGCAGGGCTTTTAGGGTGCCGGTGGCCATCCCATCTGCAACATGCCAATTCATGACACTGATTTAGGACAAACTGCTTGGGACACTGAGCCAATCAAATCATTGTGCCTTCTCTGCTTTTTTACTAAGGGACTTCTAGAGGTAGAAGCTACAACATATTTAGACTAATTAATATCTGTGTCTCCCCCTAATTATTGAAGAAAGAAATTTTGGATTTTGGCCTATGAATAACCTTACTAAACATACTCTTCGCATCTCCTCATCCATGTAATTATCACATGGTTTGTACAACTCAGAGTAAAAAAAGGATTTTTAATAAACAGCTTACCTGTAAAATCCTTTTCTTGAAGTACATCACGGGACACAGAGCGCATAGTCATTACATATGGGTTATATGGGTACCTTCAGGTGTGGACACTGGTGTAATCAACTTCACAGGAAGTTCCTCCCTATATAACCCCCTCCCACTGAGAGTGCTTTAGTTTTGTAGCAAGCAATTTCTCCGAGGTTACACAATGTTCCCCAAAAGAGGGGTGGGGGCTCTGTGTCCCGTGATGTACTTCAAGAAAAGGATTTTACAGGTAAGCTGTTTATTAAAAATCCTTTTTTCTTTATCGTACATCACGGGACACAGAGCGCATAGTCATTACATATGGGATGTCCCAAAGCAATGCTCCATGAAGGGAGGGAGACCGTAAGGCCAAAAAATAGCCAAACAAAAAACATTATCAGGAGGTAAAATAGCTCCACCAACAGAAAAAAGGGGGCGTGAACCGGGCCAGAGGATTCTATACTGCTGCCCGTAGGACCGCCTGCCCAAATGCTGCGTCCGTAGCCTTTGCGACGTTCAACTTATAAAATTTAGTAAACGTATGTACGGAAGACCAGGTTGCCGCTTTGCAAACCTGTGCCATAGAGATCTGATGGTGTGCCGCCCAAGAGGCACTCATGGCCCTCGTAGAATGGGCTTTAACTGATAAGGGAGGTGGAACGCGCTTCAGACCATAGGCCTGACAAATCAGCTGCTTAATCCACCTAGCCAAGGAAGACTTGGCAGCCGGCTGACCCTTCTTGGGGCCATCCGGAAGAACGAAAAGCACATCTGTTTTCCGAATCTTCTCTGTAGCCTTGAGATAAACCCTCATGGCTCGGACCATGTCCAAAGTATGAAGCAGTCTTTCCTCTCTGGACTGGGGAGAAGGAAAGAAGGATGGTAGGACTAGGTCCTGACTCAAGTGAAAACTGGATATGACCTTAGGAAGGAAAGAAGGTTGAGGCCGCAGAACCACTCTGTCCTTATGCAGAATAAGGTATGGCTCCCTGCATGACAAGGCTGCCAGCTCGGAGACCCTTCTGGCCGAAGCCATAGCCACCAAGAAAACCAACTTTCGGGTTAGCAGCACAAGAGGGATTTCTGTCAGAGGTTCAAACGGCTGCTTTTGTAAAGCTGACAAGACCAGATTTAAATTCCAGGGGCAGAGGGGAGCTCTAATAGGGGGATTCACATGCAAGACCCCCTGCAAGAAGGTTTTCACAAGCGAATGCGTGGCCAAAGGCCTTTGAAACCATATCGATAAGGCAGACACCTGCCCCTTTAGAGTACTAAGAGCCAACCCCTTGTCAACGCCAACCTGGAGGAATCGCAAGATCCTGTCAATAAAAAACTTGCGAGGATGCCCTCCTTGAGACTCGCACCACTCCACATAGGTCCTCTAGACTCTGTAATAGATATTTCTAGAGACTGGCTTTCTAGCCTGAATTAACGTAGATATGACTTGGGCTGAGAGGCCTCTGCCCTTAAGAATTAGTGATTCAGCCGCCAAGCCATCAAATTTAGCTGCTGTGAAGCAGGGTGGTAGATCGGGCCCTGAGACAGCAGATCTGGGCGCAGGGGGAGTGGCCACGGTGCCCCTACTGACATCCTCACGATGAGTGCGTACCAAGCCCTTCTGGGCCAGGCTGGGGCCACCAGGATCACCGGCCTGCGCTCCACCCTGATCCTTCGTAGAAGGCGGGGAATCATCTGTAGTGGAGGGAACGCATACAGGAGAGAAAACTGGTGCCAGGGGCAAACCAACGCATCGGTCCCGTAGGCCGAGGGGTCCCTGGCTCGGGATACGAATTTGTCCAATTTCTTGTTGAATCTTGTTGCCATGATGTCCACATCGGGAACTCCGAATCTTTGGCAAATCTCTTGGAATACCTGGGGGTGAAGAGACCACTCTCCCGGGAGTAACTGTTGACGACTCAAAAATCTGCTTGAGAATTGTCTATCCCTGGGATGAACACTGCTGAGATGCAGGGTACATGGGCTTCGGCCCATGAGAAAATCAGGTTTACTTCCCTTTGAGCCGCTAGGCTCCTTGTGCCCCCCTGGTGGTTTATGTATGCCACCGCCGTGGCATTGTCGGACTGTATCCTTACTGGCAGACCCTGCAGGTGGAGAGTCCAGGCGACCAGGGCCAACCGAGCAGCTCTGATCTCTAGGACATTGATGGGAAGCAGACTTTCTGCCTCTGACCACTGTCCCTGCTGGGTCTGTTTTCCTAAGATTGCCCCCCAACCTGTTAGGCTGGCACCT
This sequence comes from Rana kukunoris, assembly GCA_029574335.1. NCBI lineage: Eukaryota > Metazoa > Chordata > Amphibia > Anura > Ranidae > Rana > Rana kukunoris. The sequence goes on from CM056055.1 coordinate 151,046,213, forward strand.
GTGGTTACTATTTTCCACGTGATGGGGCAAAAGGTTTTCCCTTTTGACAATTTTTGAGGGACCAGCCACCAGTACAGGCTGCGCCTGACTCCTGGGGAAAGACCTAATGGACGGTCTAATGCCTGTATGGACCTGTTCCAAGCAGAGAGAATAGCTGCCTGGAGAACTCTGGTATGGATCTGGGCATAGGGCACTGCTTCGAAGGCGGCTACCATCTTTCCCAGCAGTCGCATGCATAGGCGAATAGTCGGCCTCTTTTTGCCTAGGACTATTTGAATTGTTTGAGTCAATGACCTGATCTTTTCTTGAGGTAAAAATATCCTCTGGCATTCTGTATCTCACCGAAGGCCTAGATATTCCAACTGTCTTGTGGGTTGCAACCTCGATTTTCCTTGGTTCACAACCCACCCGAATTCTTGTAGATGCCGAACTGTGCGGACTACTGCATGATTGAGGTTGGAAGCTGATCTGTCGATAACCAGGAGATCGTCCAGGTATGCCAGGACCAAAATGCCTTCTGTCCTTAGGACGGCTAGCACCGGGGCTAACACTTTTGTGAATACCCGCGGAGCTGTTGCCAACCCGAAAGGGAGGGCTACGAACTGGAAATGACTATCATAAAACGAAGAAACTTGTGATGTGCTGGGTAGATCGGCACATGCAGATATGCATCCTTTATGTCTATAGATGCTAGAAAGTCGCCTTGATGCAGTCTGGCTGTCACTGAACGTATGGAATCCATACGAAGGGTCTGAATCTTTAGAAAGCGATTTAGGCGTTTGAGGTCTAGGATAGGCCTGACGTCGCCCTTGGGTTTTGGTATAATAAAAAGGTTGGAGTAGAATCCCATACCCCTTTCTTGGGTTGGTACTACAATTACTCCTTGGAGCAAGAGGCGATCCAACGCCTTTACGAGAGAGGCCCTCTTTAACGGGTCGCTTGGAAGACTTGACCCCTGAAAATGAGGAGGGGGGATTTCTCGAAACTCTAGTTTGTAGCCTGTGGCTACCACGGACCGAGCCCAAGAGTCGGGAATTCTGGCCTTCCAGACTTCGGAGAAAAACTGAAGTCTTCCCCCCACCCAAGAGAGTGGGGGCGCCCCTTCATGAATCTGACTTGACTGGTTTAGCCGGCTTGCGAGACCAGGGCCTCCTGTTTGCCGCGGCTTGTCCCTGTGGGTGGCTATTAACTGCTGAACGCCCGGGAGGCCGTCGATACTGACGGGAAGTCGAAGGGGCCGAGCCTGCAAAGGCCTGTCGTTTAAACGCGGGCCCACGCGGTCTTTTCTTGACCGGTAAGGAAGAACTTTTACCACTTGATATGGTTTGGATATATTTATCTAGGTCTTCACCGAATAGTCTTCCCCCATGAAAGGGAAACCCTGCTAAAAGCTTTTTGCAGGGTGCCTCTGCTGACCAGTTCTTTAGCCACGAAGACGACGCATGTGAACCACCAGCAGAGATAACCGGGATGCCTGTTGGATGGAGTCCTTAATAGCATCTACTGCAAAGCAGAGAGCCCTAGGGAAATCTGCTAATTCACGAGTTTGCTGAGCCGGCATGTCCTTTAATATCTGTTTTGCCTGATCCTTTAAGGCCTGACAAACGCCAATGGCTGCCACCACTGGCTGAACCATGGCACCTACTGTGGTTAAAGAAGCCTTCAGTAGGGTCTCTAATTTTTTGTCGACCGGATCCTTGAACATCTGGACATTTTCAACCGGACAGGTCAGGGATTTATTCACGCAGGAAATGGCCGCGTCCACTGTGGGGAGTGCCCATTTCTTTAAAAATTCCTCTTCCATAGGATAGAGAATAGAGAACCTCTAAGGAGCCTTTAAAGAACCCAATGAGGATACCACAGGGGCTACTAGTTCTAGCACTGGAAGTTTAAAAGCAGTGCGAACTATATCGGTCAAAGACTGGATCCACAGGCTCTCCGCTTGAGAGGCCGAAAAATATTCATCTACAGTGGAACCCTCCATGTCTGAACCTTCGGGACTTGGGTCTGCTTGATCCCCTTGTGGGTCCCGTTCCTCCGAAGAGGAGACCTCCGCATCTGAAAACACCAAACTAGGTGAGGGGGATCTAGCCCGTTTGCTACTTGGCAAAGGGCGGGCAAACAAAGCAGTTAACCTTTTCTCTAGCCCACCCAGGGTGGTCGCTAGCATTTCTTCCGTTACGTAAACGGGAATGGGTGGATCGGGGGCCGCCTCTGCCCCCAGCATCCCCAATGGCTCTTGTACTATGCTACTCGGTGGTCTAACTGGTGAGGGTGGGGCCGTTGAAGCCTGGCCCAAATCCTCTGACCCCGATGGAGACCCCTTTTGTATCTTGGCACCTTTTGCAGCCTTGGCTGGTCCTGATGCCTTTGGAGCCATTGCACAACCTTGAGTCACCCCTCTAGCCAACACCTGACTGTTGTAGCTAGGAGTAATTAATATGAGAACAGGCTGAGGAAAATGAAAACATTTTTCTTTTTTTTTTTTACCCGCCTGGGAGGTGGCAATACTGAGGAAAACCTGTGAGTATTGCAACACCAATGCCCGTTAGCCGGAGTCCAAGGTTGACTCAGATACTGCTGGATCTAAGGCTGAGTCCCTTTAAGCAAAAAAACTTTTTTATTTTTTTTTTTATTTTTTTTCTGGTCAATAGTGGAACTAAGTCCTAGACCTGAAGATCCACAAACCGCCACTGGGTGTCACTGTGGCCAAAAGACCCAGCTGCGCGCTCTGTGTCCTTCTTCCTCTGCCTCCAGGAGGGAAAGACCAGCCAGAGAAAAAGTTTTACTTTTAAAACAGACCCTGACGCTGCTGGCCCGCCCCCCCAACGCACGCCGACGCTATAAAAGGCGGCGTGCACGCGCGCGCACCCCCCCACGCTGAAAACAACATGGAGGAAGCAGAGCAGAGGAAAAACATGGACCAGCGCCAGGCAGCACCAACAGACACCAGGTAAGCACTAATCTTATTGTAGTGCACAGAGAGAGGAAGCTGTCCCCATGGGCTTCCTAAGAAACAGGAGTTTTCACCAGCAATTTCCTCTTTAAAATATGTGGGGTTGCAGTATCAATGCTAACAGGCAGACCTGGGGTGAGTAGCAAATATATATCTTACACAAGTATACATATATCTACATGTTATCTGGGTAAACATTAGTATCCCATCCTGCCCACACAGACATAGTGGAGATAGTGGCTGATGCACAAGCATACCATTAGCCAACCCAGAACCCCCAGGGGGATACCTACTGTCGAACCAAGTCCCGCAGGTTCCCTCTTACCTGCTCCACGCCGCAGGGTATTGCAAACTGCAAGAGGCCCAATCTTCCCCCATCTCCGTGGGTATTGTCTCGGACCTTCAGGGACCGGGGTCCTGTGTTAAGGAACCCACACACCTGGACCTATATAGCATCCTGGCATCAGTAGCGTTTAGTTCTTGGAAGAGACTAAGGCACTGGAGCCCAGAATCCAGCCCTCCAAGGAGAGGCATTATAGGCAACACCCCACGCAGGCAGGGCCCGGGTACCATACACTTTGGCTTTGAAGCACTTCGGACGGATCCGGCTAGCTATCCTGGGTCCCGAGACCTCTGAGGGACAGCTAGACGTGACCAACACCTAAGACACTGGCGAAAAAACTAAAGCACTCTCAGTGGGAGGGGGTTATATAGGGAGGAACTTCCTGTGAAGTTGATTACACCAGTGTCCACACCTGAAGGTACCCATATAACCCATATGTAATGACTATGCGCTCTGTGTCCCGTGATGTACGATAAAGAAAAGCAGCTAGCTCAGCTATAATCAATTCTGGGTCGTTCACCAGTCTCCCCTGAGCACCACGGGTCGCTCCTATGGCAGGACACGCCTGCTGTGACCTAGCTATCCTGGCCAAAAGGCGGCCAGTCTTCTCCCCCTCCTCATAGTAGACTGGCTTAGTAAAGAAGCGCTTTCGTTCTGCAGCGGAGGTTCTCAGCCGGTCCAGGGAATCCTGGCCCGACATCCATGCCAAGCAGACGAGTTGTGCTTAATGGATGCAATTTCCCCTATAAATGTTCCTCTCAAACATGCCTTGAAAGCATCCCATCCCAGTGCCGGGTCTACACCACCCCAGTTCTCTAAAAAATATTGGTCAATCTGGAGTGCAACACGCTCATGAGAAGTAAACAACTTCAGCCAGAAGGCATTCAGTTTCCATGGAGCCCTAGGTAGGGAAGAAACTGGGCGGGTAACAAGGTGGGCCACCAACGGGGAATGGTCAGAAACCCCTCTCGGAAAATATTCCACCCTGGGGACCATATGCAAAACCTGAGGAGACCCTACACATAGGTCTATGCGGGACAGGGCCCCGTGCGTTTTAGAAAAACATGAGAATTGCCTAGTTGTCGGGAACCTCGCCCTCCAGACATCTATCCAGCCCACCTCCCCCAATAATCTACTCAGGACCGTCCCCCTGCAGCACCGGGGCCGGGGGGTGCCTGTCCACCCTGGGGTCCAGGCAGCAATTAAAATCCCCCATGACCATAATGGGAACATCAGTTTTATCAACCAGGTAGGACAGGAGAAGCTGCAGAACCTCCCCGGAAAAAGGGGGGGTATGTATACAAAAGCAATTACCAATGTCACTGTAAACACCTTGCTATATAAAAATACATATCTACCGAGGGTGTCTACTGCAGCGTCAATTTCCTGTTAAGCCAAGGATTTATGCACCAGTACACTCACCTCCCGGAAGTACGAGGTGTGAGTGGAGTGGTAGGCCTTGCCCACCCAGGAAAATCCCAGGCAGTCGGTCGTGTCTCTCGTGAGATGAGTCTCTTGTAACCCCACAATGGCTGGGAGGAATTTTCATAAACCAGAGTTAATCATAGTGCATTTCAGCAGATCATGGACACCGCGAACATTCCAAGTCACTATCGGGGCCCAAGGCCATATGGTCGCCTCAAGGAGGCGTAACAACCAACATGGCTGGTAGGGGATCAGAGAGCAGAAGCGAAGGAAGTGGTGTAGCATCGTGAGCCTTGTAGAGAAAACTAGAAACAGTCCAGAGCAGACTCCAGGAGCCGACTCATCATCCGCGTCCGGGGTGGAGGAAGGCAGCAGCCACACAGCTCCAATGAGTGGACTTTTCTTGTAATACGTGCCAACAGGGCACCAAAAAACAAGGGCCCCCAACAGGGGCTCAACATAGTCACAGTAGGTTAGTTGGATACAAACCCCCCACCGTAGCTTAGATTCCAGAGGGGGTATAATTCAACTTCCAGAGCTCTCCTCGAACGCTAACAAAGTAAAAACAAGTAAAATCCCAGTTTGCAAAAGGTAAACTTATCTGAACTGCGATAACCATGCCGGCCTCACGGGAGTGACATCAGGGCCTCAATCGCCCATATCTGCATTGCGGCGTCTCCTCAGGTCCTGCTCATTGTGGTCCAGCCACTCAGCTGCCTCCACTGCGGTTTCAAAGAAGGTGGCTTGTCCTCTGACTGACACGCAGCTTGGCCGGGTAAAGCATAGCATATGTCACTTTGATCCTCTGCAGGCTTTTCTTTATCTCAGCAAATCTGGCCCTCTTGCGCTGCACCTCAGCCTGAGAAGTCAGGGTAAAATTATATTTTAGCTCCATTGTAGTGTACGGCACTATTTTCCCTGGCCAAGCGAAGGATTATCTCTCTGTCTCGGTAATTCAAGAGCCTGGCCAGCATGGATCTGGGTGGACTGCCAGGGGAAAGAGGTCTAGGAGCCGTGCGGTGCACCCTTTCCACAGCGAACAGCATGGTGAACGCCTCTTTGCCAAAAATGTCCTGGAGCCATGATTCTATAAAGGCTGTGGGATCCCTGCCCTCCACTATGCGGACATTATTCCTCCTTAAGCGGTTCTCGATGTCACCTGTCTTCGCATTAGCCTGAGACAGATTGCTGTAGCGCTGATCTAGTGTCCCAGGTGAGGGGTGGTAGCAGGTCCTCTACCTTGCTGATGCGACCTTCCACGGCAGTGGTCCTCTCCGTGATCTTCTGGAGGTCATGCCAAAGGAGGGACACCGTCTCAGTGAGCTCCCCAAACTGTACCTTCAAGCCATCCACAGAGGCTGTCACAATGGTTGTTCATTTCTGCACAGCACGCAAAATTTCACTTAGTGTGGGCTGTGGGGCATCTTCTTGCAGCTCCGCAAAGATATCATGCATAGTGTCTGCAGAGTTCTCCAACGGCAGTGTGTCATCCATGGCTGGGTCGCCATTCTGCCCCTGTACCCTCTGTGCCCATGTCAGTGGCGGTGGGGTGGGGGAGCTGGTGCGGCCATGTAGCTTTTGGGTGTAGTACAGCTTGTCTTTAGGCGACTCTTTCCCCTGTTTCTGTGTCTTGGGTGCCTTACCTCCCAGCTCAGGCTGCCTGTCCGCCTCACACGCTGCATTCTGCTGCTGAGAGGATCCGGCGCGATCTTGGATGTCCATGGCCGCCACGTCTGCGGCTTCCCTCTCGGTTTTGCGGGTCATCAGAGGCCTCGGTAACCACCGATTCAGCCTCCGCTACGGCCGGCACAGCAAGGCAGTGTGTTTTCGCCGATCGTCGGCACCGCTAGTAGCCGGGAACAGGATAGGATGAGGATCATCAGCAGGAGCTCCGTGCAGTGGGACCGCTCACATGCACTGTCCAGGCCACGCCACATGTTTGCTCCAATGCCATTTATTTTCTGAACACAATGTCCCCAGCTTGTTTAAAAGAGTCCTGTTGAATCGTTCAGGCTGTGCATCTCCTCTGAGGATGATAGGGGTAGTTCTGGTTTTATCAATGTTCAGCAAATCCAACAGCTTGTGGATCAATCTACTTTCAAAATCTCTCCCCTGGTCGGAATGGATTCGCTGGGGCAGTCCATAATGTACAAATAATTTCTCCACCAGTACTTTGGCTACTGTCGAGGCTTTCTGATCCTTAGTTGGATATGCTTGAGCATACCTAGTGAAATGGTTGGTTACCACCAGGACGTTTCCTACTCCACTAAAGTCTGGTTCCAGGCAGAGGAAATCTATGCATACCAGTTCTAATGGTCCCTGGTTGTAAAGATGGGGCAGCCTAGTGGGGTAGAGTCTTCCTTTGGATGCAAGGAATGAACGAATGACAGTATCCTTCTACTTCAGCCCTCATGCCAGGCCAGTAGAACTTGTCCCTGACTAGCTAAAAGGTATTAACGGGGCCTAGGTGGCAGTTCTGAGGGATGAGTCGAACACCCCTGCGTTCGGTTCGCACCAGAACCGTGTAACAGACCGACCGTTCGCGCGAACATTTAAAACCCCATTGAAGTCTATACGACTCGAACGTTCGAATTCAAAAACGTTCATTTTAAAGATCAATATTCAAGTTATTGTTGGAAAACGTCTTTGAGAACCCGGGTCTTGTCCCAGGGAACATGTATCAATGGAAAAAAAGGTTTTAAAAACTATTTTTTTCTGGAGCAGCGATTTTAATGACACTTATAGTGAAAATAATAAATAATCAAAAATTCCTTTAAATATCATACCTGCTGGGTGTCTATAGTAGTGGCACATGTTTAGAAATGTCCCTGCACAACATGAGATTACTATAAGAAAAAATAAATTTAATACTGCTTGCGGCTTTAATGTAATGTTTGGTCCCTGAAATATGGATACACATCATTTAAAAAAAATAGCATGAGTTTCCCCGCCACCACTCCCCCCAGGTCATTTCAAAACCCAGTGTCAATCCTGACCTCCCTGGGGCCCTAAGCAAAATGACATGGCACATTAAAAATGAGAAGCGGGGGCGCTGTCGACAGTACATGGTACATGTCACATTAAAGAAAGTTGAAAAGCGGGGGAGGGGGTGTTCTGCTGTCGGAAATGACAGCGAGTTTAGAAGCGGGATGAGGGGGCGAAAATTACTTCTCACCAGACGGGGCCTGTAGGAATTTGGGGGGGGCTTTGCAGCTTTGCGGGGCCCTAAGCGGCTTGCATAGTGAGTCTATAGCGAGGATAGGCCCTGACAAGACCCTTTGGCCCTATATACTTTGAACCGCAGTACACAGGCGGTGCAAACAAGACAAGGACTGTAGGTTTGTTAAGTAGAATCTGAACCATGTCATACTGTAATTGGAGCGCAACAAAGAGCCACATGCAAAGTATTGCATCAAAAATTGTTATTAGACGCCCCTGTTAAACAGGGGCAGAAAAATTTGGCCTTAGGCACAAGACAACACTGCAACCCCCAAAGATACTGTAATTGGAGCGCAACAAAGAGCCACATGCAAAGTATTGCATCAAAAATTGTTATTAGACGCCCCTGTTAAACAGGGGCTGAAAAATTGGGCCTTAGGCACTGGTGGCGGAGCCCAGAAACAAAAAATTTCTTACTAGCTATCAGCAAGATCAGTGAGGAGGAAATGGATATTCCATCAGCAGCATAACAGGACAGTCACTCAGTATCAGCATAGGCAGTCTCAAAGAGATCTGATATTTCAAAAAAATGATTCATTTACATCTGCATCAGGTGCTTGGTAGCTGGTGTTGATCGAAGCCTGATTCATTTTGATGAAGGTCAGTCGATCGACGGAGTCGGTGGAGAGGCTCACCCTGTGATCGCTCACAAAGCCTCCAGCAGCACTAAATGTGCATTCTGAAAGAACACTGGATGCAGGGCAAGCCAGTAGCTCAATTGCATACTGTGCAAGCTCTGGCCAGTAATCCATCCTCAAGACGCAGTAAGCTAGAGGATTTTCAGTGGGGAAGGTGTCAAAGTCGGATCTTGCCCCTAGGTTTTCCCACACCATGTAAACCAGACGCTGGCGATGGTTGCAGGAACCGGTCAGACCTTGGGGCTGCGGACTAAAAAATTGTCTGAACGCATCGATCAGACGGCCACCTTCTCCACCGCTCCTTCTGTGACTCACCGAAGCCTCAGCAAGACGTTCTCCAGGACCAGGATTTGCTAATCCCCCAGTTTCTGGGAACGCGTTGCACAGACCCTTCTGCAAGGCCTCCCGCAGAAGTTTCATCTTCTGCTCCCTCTGCGTCGGCAAGATAAGCTCCGCAACCTTACTCTTGTAACGTGGATCAAGGAGAGTTGCCAGCCAGTAATGATCCCTCTCCTTGATACCACGAACACGAGGATCCTTACGCAGGCTTTGCAGGATCAGGGAGGCCATGCAGCGTAGGTTTGCTGAGGCATTTGGGAAACGGTCTTCTGGGTCACTGAGGATGACAAGATCCTCAGCCACCTCATCCCAGCCACGTAAAAGTCCATGGGTTCCTTGGGACTGTGATTCCTTGAAGACTGCTGCTGATGCTGAGTGCTAGGCTCCACCTCCATGCTGCTGATACAATCATCCTCCTTCTCCTCCTCATCCTGTGTGCTAGGTGGGCAAGCAGGACCACTGTCTGGATAAAGGGGTCTTGAGAGGAAAGGTAGTCCTCTTCCTCCCTCTGTTCTGCCTCAAGGGCTCTGTTCATTATTCCATGTAGCGTGTGCTCCAACATGTGAATAAGAGGGACAGTCTCACTGATGCATGCACTGTCACTGCTCACCATGCTCGTGGCCTCCTCAAATGGTGACAGGACAGTGCATGCATCCCTGATCAAGGCCCACTGGCGTGGGGAAAAAAAACCTAGCTCCCCTGACCCAGTTCTGCTGCCATTTTGGCACAAGTACTCATTGATGGCCCTCTGCTGCATGTGCAGCTGCTGCAGCATGGCCAATATAGAGGGTGGGCATGTCACAGATTAGACGGTTCTTGGGCAGGTTGTATTCCCTTTGGAGGTCTGTCAGCCGAGCAGTGGCATTATATGACCTCCGGAAATGCACACAGACTTTCCTGGCCTGCTTCAGGACATCCTGCAAGCCCGGGTACCTGCCCAAGAACCGCTGCACCACCAAATTGAGGACATGCGCAAAACAGGGCATGTGGGTGAGTTTTCCCTGGCAGAGAGGAGGTTGGTGCCATTATCGCTTACCACCATTCCAGGCTTCAGCTGGCGTGGCGTCAACCACCTCTCAGCCTGACCCTGCAGAGCTGACAAAACCTCTTCCCCAGTGTGGCTCCTGTCTCCCAAGCACACCAGCTCTAGCACCGCATGGCATCTCTTGGCCTGCATTCCTGCGTAGCCCCTTGTACGCCTACAGAGCATGGCTGGTTCAGAGAAAACCTCACCACAGGAAGAGGCCACAGAGGAAGAAGAAGAGGAGGGGGTGGAGGAGAGAGGTGTGTCACAACCAGTAGTAGTGTTTTGGAGGTGTGGTGGCGGAACAACCTCCAACACTACTGTACCTTGCCCTGCGTCCTTCCCAGCTGCCAGCAGAGTCACCCATGCGCCGTGAAAGAGAGGTAACGTTCCTGTTCATGCCTGCTGGACCATGAGTCAGCAGTAGGATGCACCTTACCACTGACCGCTCTGTCCAGTGAGGCATGGACAGAGGCCTTCCACATGCCGGTAGAGAGCCGGAATCGCCTTCCGTGAGAAAAGGTGGTGTTTGGGAACTTGCCACTGAGGTACCGCACATTCCACAAACTCACGGAAGGGGGCAGAATCTACCAACTGAAAAGGTAGCAGTTGAAGTGCTAGCAATTTTGCTAAGCTGGCATTCAAATGCTGGGCATGTGAATGGCTGGGAGAGTACTTCTTTTGGCGCTGCAGCAGCTGGGGCAGGGAAATTTGTCTGGTACTATCAGTAGAATGCCCGCATGTACTACTAGGTTGTGACGCACCTTTTTCTACACCTTCAGTCCTATCAGTGCAGGCTTCAGAGAGGACTGAGGGTCTAGTGGGGTTGGAGGTCCCAGCTGATGAGGGCCAAGGTGAGGTCCGCTTGGTTCTTTGTTGTGGGTCTTTCTGGTATGCTTGCCAACGATCTGCATGGCAGGTCGACATATTTCTGGTCAAGCATGTGGTGCCCAAGCGGGTGATGTTTTGGCCACGTGCGATACGCTTGAGACATGTGTTGCAAATAGCAACAGTGCGATCTGATGCACATGTCTCAAAAAAGCCCACATCAAAGAACTTTTGCAGTAACGTTGAGACACAGCAGCGCCCTGCACAGGCGTAGCTCTGCAATGTAATGCAGTTGGTGTGCTACCCTTAAACTGGCCCCTGGAGGGCATCCTGCCTCTTTAGAGATGTGCCTGTGCCTCGTCCTCCTCCTCTCTCCTATCAGGCACCCACGTAGAGTCAGTGACCTCATCATCCCCTTCCTCCTCATCACTGTCGAAAACCTGGCAGTATGCTCCAGCTGGGCGAACATCACTGCCAGATTGCTGTCCCTCTTGGCACCCCCTCTCTCTGGGCTCACATCAATGCCTTCCTCTATCTGTGTTCCATCATCGGAGACTTCAAAACACTGCACATCTTAATGCAGCATGCACCCAACACTGTGTTGAAACAGTTTGGGGGACTCCTCAGGAGGACATAGGGGGACTCCTCAGGAAGACATAGTGGGACTAGGGAAGGATTGTGTGATGCCATTGTGCAGAGGGAAGAGGACCCCTTGGCAGCTGCTTTGACAGACAAACTAAGCTCAGCCTGGGTGAGAGAGGATGAGAAGGATTAGAGAGGATGAGGAGGATTAGGAAGGATTGGTCATCCACTCTACTAATTTCTCTGCATGTTGAGGCTCAACACGACCACTTCCCGAAAAGAAGGACAAGCGGCCATGGCCATGTGCTGAAGAGGATGCACCGTGTCCATCACCAGCGTTGCCTCTAGATGCAGAGCCTGTTGGCCTCATGACTCTCTGCCTCTCTTTGTTGTCCTTCCAGACATTTTAATGGCCTGCACAGGACAAAATCAGTACATACACCTCGTACCTTTAGGTACAAACTGAAGAGGACAAGTGCAGTAAACTCCAAGTAGGTTTAAGTGAAAAATATACAGCACAAGTGGAGTAACAGCAAATACGTTTAGGTGCTATTAAACAGCAAACGTGCAGTAACAGAAAATGCTTTTAGGTGCTATTAAACACACATGCAGTAACAGCTAATGCGTTTAGGTGCTATTAAACAACACACATGCAGTAACAGCTAATTTGTTTAGGTGCTATTAAACAGAACCCATGCAGTTACAGCAACTGCGTTTAGGTGCTATTAAACAGCAAACGCGCAGTAACAGAAAATGTGTTTAGGTGCTGTTAGAATATTATTTCAAATTCATTATTTGGAAATTCATAATTTATGGCAAGCTTGCAAAACATATTTGGATTTATGATTAATCATAGTAATTAGGTATGAGTGAATGACCTTATTCAATTGATATGACATAATTCTTCAATCTAAAGCTGAATATTGCTGGATATTTCTGATCAGTCAATTTGAGAATGGCATATAAGGAATCCTTGTGTAGGGTGACAAGAATAGATTCAGAATAGATCTGTATTTACGTAGTAAGCTAGTAATCTGTATTTACGTAGTAAGCGAGTGTCACATGTGTGCCTGTCAAACTCCATACGACACTCGTATATGCTAAAACCTTTTCTTGGTATAACATATTTCTGAGCATAGCAGATATTAATGTATGCCATACAAGGGTCTAATATGAGGTCATAATGTACGTTTAACATTCACACGCTAAATTGAACTTTATACTATTTTTCATTGTGTTTATGATGCCACCTGTGTGTTAATAAACTCGCACGTAATTTTCAAGTCAACCCCACTATGAATGCTATTCATTCAGAAACGCCCTTGAGCTACAAGAATATTATATATTAATAACCATTCTTCAGGTGCTATTAAACAGGACACGTGCAGTCACAGCAAATGCGTTTAGGCGCTATTAAACCACAAACGTGCAGTAACAGCACATGCGTTTAGTTGCAAATAAACTGGACAAGTGCAGTAAAACTGAGTACGTTTAGGTGTAAACTAAACGGCACACAGGCAATACAACACATTAGAACACTGCAGCTAGCACAATCTCCTACCTGACAAATAGGAATAGCTGATCTAGCTAAGCTATACAGTGTATAAATATATGTACAACTTCTAGGAATGTATATATATTCTCTACACACTGTAAATTAAGCTAAACTGACTAGCCTGCCTGCTCTATCTATCTATCTATCTGGTAGAAAAGACACTTTGGCCCAGATTCACAGAGCGATTACGCCTGCGCAACAGGAGATGCGCGTGCGTAAGTCGAAATGTGCGCGTGCTTTTCGTTGCCCGGCATCCACAGAACGAGATACACAAAAAATCGACTTTTTTTTGTCCCGTGTAATTTCGTTAGACTGGCGCAATCCGTCCGCGCAAAAGTGCGCTAGACACACCATTGATTTGCTAGTCAAATATGCTAATGAGGGACTTACGGGGATCCACAAAACAACGTTGGGGCAGCGCAGGCGACGCAGTGTGCGCAACAGCAAAATGTCCTGTCTAAAATTAGAGCATATAAAAGCTGGTCTAAAAAGAGAAAAAAAGTCTACTTGTTAGATAAAGCAACACTGTTAGTGAGCAGCTCAGCAGTCACACGTGTTGCACAACAATCTGTATGCCAACATGCCAGGGGCATCGTCGCACATAGCTACACTACTGACTTTAGATGAACAAAGAAGGATAAGGGCACGGAGGATGGCACGGAGGATGGCACGGGAGAGGATATACCGCACCCGCATAGACCTGTTTGGCATGAGTGATTCTGAGGTGTTTCGCATCTTCAGATTCACCCCTCATGCCATCCTGGAATTAACCACAACCCTGCAGGAGGACATCACCAGCCCAACACACCGCTCACATGCAGTGCAGCCACTGGTCAAGGTACTGGCAACACTCCATGTCCTTGCCAGTGGCTCTTTTCAGCGTACAAGTGGAGTGGTGGCTGGGATGTCACAATCCTCCATGAGCAGATGTGTGCACCAGGTTGTCCCTGCAATCCTCAGACGCATGGCCAACCAAATCATCAAACCCACCACTGAGGAGCTGCAGCTGAAGGCAATGACAGATTTCTACAGAATTGCCAGATTCCCACGCACTGTGGGGGCCATTGATTGCACACATGTGGCACTACAGCCCCCCCAGGAGACAGAGCACATGTACCGCAATCGGAAGCATTGGCATTCCATCAATGTACAGGTGATAGTCGATGCCCAAGGCCTCATATGGCACGTCCGTGCCAAACACCCAGGGTCCAGCCATGACAGCTACATATACAATCAATGCCACATCCGAATCGAATTCGAACAGAACGTGTATGGGGACACCTGGCTGGTTGGTAAGTGACATGGGTGGCAGGCATGACTATCCCCTCCCATGATGCACATCACAAGGGGCACATGCATGACTAACATCCTCCTGTCTTTTCCCTTACAGGTGACTCTGCATATCCACTGGGACCCCATCTCATGACTCCTATCCGGAACCCCCAAACCCCAGGAGAGGAAAGATACAATCAAGCACATGCCCAAACACGAGCAGTGGTGGAGCGCACCTTTGGCCTCCTGAAGTCACGTTTCCAATGCCTGGATAAGTCTGGGGGTACCCTCTTGTATTCCCCAAACTTCGTGTGCCAGATCATCGGTGCATGTTGCATGCTGCACAACTTCGCAGAAAGAAAGGGCCTGCAGATTGACCTACGTGATGACCTGACCCCTGAACCAGACAATCCCCCCCTAACCGAGGCTACCCCATCTTCTGAGGGAAGAGCAGCCAGGAGACAGCTCACATTGGGCATCTTTGCACGTTAAACATACACATTAATCATGGCACAATGAGAATGCATGCACACCACTGTGGTCCCTAGCACACACACCCCACATCCACATCAAATTGGATTGGCACCAGTCCACCATGCAGGACTTGTGAGCAGCAACGCCACGCCAAGGCTCCAATTATGTCACTGTACATTCATACACCATTCACACGGACCTGGGGATTACTTCTCCCTGGTCCTGGGGAACCCTTCTCCACCAAAATTGAGGGTGACACTCCTTTTCTGGCAGGAATGTCACCCCCACATTCACACAGCATTCACAACCAAAAAAAAAAAAAATGACCTGCAAAAGCAAAAAATTTCCAGCAAAAAAAAAAAAAAAAATACAAAAAAATAAATAAAAAAAATGGGAAAAATAAATTATTGCCCTCTGTGTGAGCCACGCCTGGGGCGCCATCGGCCACGGCCCTGGCTTCTCAGGGGAGACTCATGGGGAAGGGGTAAAACCGGGGAAGGAGGAGCAGCCCCTGATCTCTGCCCACCTGGCGGCCTGCCCTCCAAGGCCACGGCTATTCTGTCCAGGGCAGCACCAAGTGTTGTCGTGTTGGCCTGGATAGCCAGGGTAAGGGCCCTCACATCCTGCCCAACGCCTGCTGATGTCGTCTGCAGTTCATTTAGGCAGGTTGTGAAAGCCCGGGAGTGGGAGTCCAGGTTCCCCAGCGTATCCTTGATGGAGGACAGGCTCTCCTCCATCCGCACCAATGTCTGGCTGACCTGTCCCAGATGGCGGGTCTGGAGGAACTGGTCCCTTCTCAGAGTGGCGGGCAGGAGATCGGCCACCCCCCTGGTGGTCTGGGATGACATCCTGCCTCCAGCTGATGCTTGTGGCCGGGGAGAAGGGGAGGCCCTTGTGAGGGGAGCCATGTTGGGGGAGGAGGGGGGGGCTCCCCCTTAGGGAGGCCTGCCTGCTGCCAGCCAGAGGGGAAGAGTCCTCAAAACCCAAACGTCCAATGCCTGACATGGACTCCTCCTCCTCCTCATGATTCTCCTCCTCCTCCTCATGATTCTCCTGCTCCTCTTGAACCTCCTCCGCGGACTCCGGCCTTGTTGGGGGGGCCTCATTAGGCTGCTGTCCTGGGGTTGGTGCGGTCAGGCCTCCCCCACACATGCTACACACCTGATATTAAAAAAAAAAAAACTTACCTGGCACCACGGGCTCCGGACTTGAGTCAAAGCCGGGCAGGCCCGCAACTTCATGCCGATGAAAGGTCAGGGCCACCGCACGCTCCTCCGCTGTCAGGCTAATACGGCATGGTGGGCCCCCTCCTGTGCCCCTGGCATGGGCATGCATTCTGGCCAGCTTCTTTTTGACCAGACGCCGGAGGTCATTGATTTTTTTGTCAATCCCAGACCTGGTCCGTGTCTCCCCCTGCCCCGCTGAATTCACCTGGTCAGTGATCCTATCCAAAATCTCCCTCCTCCTGGCCGGGGTGGTGTTGGCACTATGTGGGCCGTGGAGGTAACGCCCGTACTTGCTAATGGCCCGGGCAAGAATCTGTTTTTCCACAACTGTAAAATTCAGCTTTCGTTTTCTCTTAGTCATCTTTCCAGAAAAAATCAGTCCCAGTCAACAAAATTCACGCACACAAACAAGCGCAACCAATCAAAAAAAAACACACACACAGAGAGAAAACGACTCAGCAAGAAACAGTCACCAAAAAACAAAACAAAAATACAGCAGGAAAAGAAACAAACACAAATATATCAATCAAACAAACAGTCTCTCAAACACTTATCAAAAACCACTTTCAAAAATCTACTAGCAAACACTTGATCACACAGAACACTAATCTGACAACTACAAAACACACCGCAACGAACAACAGGACAAAAGCACTTGGTTAAATGGGAAAGGAAAAAGGGATGTACTTTTGCAAAGGAAGTGCGTTTGTGTGTGTCTATTTATGCTGTTTGCGTAGTTCACAACGTTGCCCTAGTCCATTTCCAATTTCACTGATTGCGCCGCTCCCGAGTTGTGAGCAAGCGCACAGCGGAGCTGACATGGTCTCCTTCAAGCGCGCATGCGCGAGCCGGCCGGCCCTTCATTTGCATGGGGTCACGGCTCATTTCAATGTAACACGCCCACGTCCTTCCCAATTTGTATTACTCCTCCTTACGCCTCTGAAAAAACGTTACGCATGCGCAATTTTCTGCGCAAAAGCTACGAGAATAGGGTGATTACGCGACAAAATTGCGCAAGTCTAACGTAAAGGCGGTGCGCTACGCCGGTCCAATAATGCGCAGATGTACGTGAATCTGGGCCTTTCTCTCTATCTCTCTCTATAGGACTTCTCTCATTAACAAGCCGGAACACACTACATGAGGCCGCCCAGCAGGTGGCCTTTTATAGTGTGGGGCATGTGCTAAAGCCCTGAGACATAATTGGCCAAAGCCACCCAGGCTTTGGCCAATTATGGCTCTTCATTTTTTGCGCGCTGTGATTGGCCAAGCATGTAAGACATACAGCATGCTTGGCCAATCATCAGCGCGCAATGCCACAGTGAATTATGGGCCGTTGTGCGTCACTCGAATTTGGCGCGAACGACCCGTTTTGTTCGAATTTCATCGAACGGACAATGTTCGAGTCGAACCTACGTTCGAATCAAACGCGGAGCTCATCCCTGGTCATGATGTGTGGCTAAAACGGTCTCTCGGTGTTTATTGGGTAGGAACATTTGCCACTTCTCAGGACCATCAGAGGGGCCCCTTCGGTAGACCACCCCCTGATGGAGCTGCAATCTGTCCTACTCTTTATTTATCAGCTGTGCCTCCTTGGAAGGGCTGGTGAGGAGTACACCTGGGTCTTGATTCTTCAAGGCCTCTAGTACCAGCATTCCAAAGGGATCTTCCTCTTGATCCCGCCTCAAATCCTTCTTTGACAGCTTTGGAAAATCTTTGCTCCCCATTAGAGTCACAGTACAGTAGGACTTAGGTACTCCCACTGCTAAAACTCCTATTTCTTCACCTCTGAACCCCCCCTCATCTGTAACTCTGTCCCTTGGCACAGAGCCCGCACTCCTTCGGAGGTTACTTGAGTCCAATCTTCCTCAGGAACAGTTAATACATGGGGCCTTCTGGAAAGAGCATCTGCATCTCTGTTCCCCACTCCTGGTCAGTACTTTAAGGTAAAATTGAATCCTGAAAGGGCTGCTAACCACCGGTGCCCTGTGGCATCTAGCTTTGCAGTGGTTAGAAGATAAGTGAGTGGGTTGTTGTCGGTCCTTACGACAAATTTAGCCCCATACAAATAGTCTTTGGGCCATATTTAGAAAGACTTGCGCTGGAGTATATCGATATGCGCCGCATAACTGTAAAGATGCGCCGTTGTATCTATGTGGCCGTACCCACCAACCTAGATGCGCCAGAAAACGGGCCTTTTCCGATCGGCTTAACTTTCCCTCGTCAGAGTATCGTTAGCGCATATTTTCGCTTGTCGCATCCGTCGCGCCTATTGATTTGCCATGCAAATATGCAAATGAGGGAGATTTCCCGATTCGCGAACGGATTAGCACCATACGCTGGCTACATGCGCCACGCATATGTCGTCCGTCCGTCGCAAAGTTATTTCTACAAATAGCTGCTTTATCTTTACTCCAGACGGCCACAGGTCAGCAGGAGAGCAGCTACAGCAGTAGCGTTACCGACGAAACTAGCAAGCTTAACAACCACACGTGCAAGGACAACACCTCTGTGTGCCAACATGCCAGGGGCAGTCGCGGTCCTAGCACTAGTACTGGGTCCCCCCGTACGGAGGAGGCAGGCACGTGAGAGGATATACCGCATGAGCCTCTTTGGCATGGGGGATGAGGAGGTGTATCGCCTCTTCAGATTCAGCCCTGATGCAATACTTGAACTAACCACAACCCTGCAGGGTGACATCACCAGCAAGACACACCGCTCACAAGCAGTGCAGCCACTGGTGAAGGTACTGGCAACACTTAATTTTCTTGCCAGTGGATCATTCCAGCGTACAAGTGGAGTGGTGGCTGGGATGTCACCGTCCTCCATGAGCAGATGTGTGCACCAGGTTGTCCCTGCAATCCTCAGACGCATGTCCAACCAGTTCATCAGACCCACCACTGAGGAGCTGCGGCTGAAGGCAATGACAGATTTCTACAACATTGCAGGATTCCCACACACTGTGGGGGCCATTGATTGCACACATGTGGCCCTACAGCCCCCCAGTGCCACAGAGCACATATACCGCAATCGGAAGCATTGGCATTCCATCAACGTACAGGTGATAGCTGATGCCCAACGCCTCATATGGCACGTCCGTGCCAAACACCCCGGATCCAGCCATGACAGCTTCATATACAATCAGAGCCCCATCCCAATGGAATTCGAACAGAACGTGTATGGGGACAGCTGGCTAATTGGTGAGTGACATGGGTGGCAGGCATGACTATCCCCTCCCATGATGCACACATCACAAGGGGCACATGCACTACTAAGATCCTCCTGTCTTTTCCCTTACAGATGACTCGGCATATGCACTGGGACCCCATCTAATGACTCCTTTCCGGAACCCCCAAACCAGAGGAGAGAGAAGATACAATGAAGCACACATCAAAACCCGTGCAGTGGTGGAGCAAACATTTGGGCTCCTGAAGTCCCGTTTCCGCTGCCTGGATAAGTCTGGGGGGGCCTTATTGTATTCCCCTACTTTTGTGTGTCAGATCATCGGTGCATGTTGCATTCTGCACAACTTTGCCATGAGAAAAGGCCTGCAGATTAACATACGTGATGACCTGACCCCCCAACCAGACAGCCCCCCCCTGCCAGAGGAGACCCATTCAGCTGATGGAAGAGCAGTCAGGAGGGTCCTCGTCGTAGGCATCTTTGGACACTAAACAAATACAATGATCACACGGACAATGCACGCATGCACACCACTGATGTCCCTAGATCACACACACCACATCCACATCGCATTGGATTAGCCCAAGTCCAACATGTAGGACTTGGTAGCAGCAACGCCAGCGTCAAGGCCCCAATGATGTCGCTGTCCATTCATACACCTTTCACACATCATTCAGACAGCCGTGGGGATAACTTCTCCACCACAGCCAAGGGTGACACCCCTTACTGGCAGGAGTGCCCCCCCCCTCACATTCACACACCATTCCACACTGCAACGTGTGCAGTATCAATAAAATAAAAATCTCATGTCCTAAGCATTAAGAACAAATAAAATAAAAATCTCATGTCCTGAGCATTAAGAACAAATAAAATAAAAATCTCATGTCCTGAGCATTAAGAACAAATAAAATAAAAATCTCATGTCCTGAGCGTTAAGAAGAATAAAATAAAAAAATCTCATGTCCTGAGCATTAAGAAGAAAAAATAAAAAAATCTCATATCCTGAGCATTAAGAATAAAAAAAAAAAAAACACATCTTCTGGGATGCCGGGGGCTCCTTCTGGTGGCCCCTCTCTGGCTCCTCAGCTGCCTGGATGGAGTGGGTGGGGGTGGGAGGGCATCTGGAGGTGGCTGATCCCCAGGTGGGCCACTCCTGGCAGGTGTGGCCTGCATGCCCTTCAAGGCCATGGCTATCCGGCCGAGGTAACAGTTTGTCTGGGCCTGCATCCTGAGCTGCTGGGCCTGCATCCTGAGCTGCCGGGTGACCTGGTATTGTTGGGCCCGCCGACTCTGGCTCCCCTGGTCCCGGATGGCAGCAGTGTTTGCCTGGACGGCTGCAGTGAGGTGCCTTATATTACACTGCACCTCCCCCAGACTGGTCACCACTGCAGCGCAGTTGCAGCTGACATCCTGCACTGCATTGGATATCTGGGGCCACGGAGCACAGGTTGTCAGCCACTCTGTCCAGGTGCCCAACTAAGTCCCCCATTTGCTGGGTCTGCCTGGCGTGATCCCTCGCCACCTGGTCCTGGACCAGATCAGACACCCCCCTGGTCTTCCGGGTGGCCTTCCTGGGGCCAGTAGATGGTTGTCCCTGGGGGGATGGAGTACCCTTGAGGCGCTTCCTAGGATGGGGGAGGGTATTACAGAGGGCCCTGCAGAAGAGGACTCCTCCTCCAAAAATAAAATAATGTCCTGCTCTGCCACAACAGGCTGCTCCTCAACCACCTCTGCAGGTGAGGTGTGGGCACTCCTCCTCCACCTCGGTCTCTTCACCACCCAGGGGCTCGGGCACAGGATGCCGTTGGGGGGATGGGGTGGACTGGCCGCGAACAGATGATGGCCCAGCTCCGTCATCTGTGGATGACACAAAGCAGACACATGTTGGGTGGTCCCACACACTTGGCACATGTACCCTCCCCCCTACATGCAACACGCCAAAAAGGGGGCAAAAATCACTTACCTGTCCTGGAGCCTTCCTCCATGGAGTCATATCCAGGGACCCCCTCCAACTGCTCCCTGTCCAGGCAGCGGGCGACCACCTCCTCCTCCGTGGTCAGGCTGACCGCACATGGGGGTCCACCACCCGTGCCCCTCTCATGCCTCCTGATGGTGGCCACCTTGCCACGGACCTTGCGCCGCAGGTCATTTTTTTTTTTGTATATCGCCAGCAGTCCGGGTGGAGTACCCCAAAACATTCACCCTGCCAGCAATGGTCTCCAGGATGGCTTGCTTCCTATTCCGGCTGGCCTTCCGACTTTTTTTTGCCGTGGAGGAAGTCATTAAAAGTCTCCATAGCGGAGATTATAACAGAGACCTCCTGTGAATTGAAATTAAGGTTTCTCCTCTCTTTGGGGGGAGCGGGAGCAGCCATCTCTTTGCAAAAGTAACTTCCCTGGGGTGGGGGGAAACGGAAATACTTTTGCGCCGGAATGGCGCTTCCGCTATCGCTTTTTAACGCATAATGGAACACATTGCGCTGACGTTTACCGTGAAGTGGTGCCGACGGAAGTTGTGAGCATGCGCACAGGGGGCCGAGTGAAGCCTCACTCACTGCGCATGCTCCGTGGATGATGCGCTGAACGTAAGCCTCTGTGTTGGGCTCCGCCCATCATTTACATATGATCACACCCACTTCCACTTGCGTCGGGGTTACGCCAGCGCATTTCCGTTACTCCGGCTCAAAGTAACGGACAGGCGCTTGGTGAATACTGTACTTCACTCGATAGTTTGCGTCAGCGCAGCGTATATGCGCTGCGATACGCTGGCGAAAATATGCGCGCATCTACCTAAATCTGGCCCTTTGAGTTAATTTACAGTCGCCCATTTCAATGCCAAGAACTCCAGTTTGTGGGTGGGATAGTTCTTTTCCGAAGAAGTTAAACTCCTGCTCACATAAGCCACCGAGCGCAGGTGACCGCCGTGCTCTTGATATAACACTGCTCCCAATCCTTCTCTGCTAGCATCCACATGCTCATAGGGTTTTGAGGTATCTGCATAAGCCAGCACGGGTGCAGTGGTTAGATTTTTCTGGAGTTGGAGGAATGCCTCTTCACACTTAGGATTCCATTGATCACAGATGGATTCTTTGGACTTTCGAGGCCCTGAATTAACTTTCACCGGTTTCTCCGACCCAGGAATATCATCTTCGTCTTCCGTTTTTAACAGCTCATTCAGAGGCTTGGCAATCTTTGCAAATCCCTCCACAAACCTTCTATAATAAGAGTAGAATCCCAGGAATGACCGTAACTCCATCACATTGGTCGGCCTAGGCCAAGAGGTGACCACTTCCAACTTCTCTCGGTCTGTTGATATCCCCTCTGCAAAGACAATATGGCCGAGGTAGTGGACTGATGGCTGATAGAATTGACACTTCTCTCTGGAGAGCTTGAGGCCTGCGACATAAAGCCGTTTCAGAACCTTCTCCAATCTTTGTTAATGTTCTTTCAGAGTCCTCCCAAACACAATGATGTCATCCAAATACACCAATACTTCAATTAAGTTCATGTCACCCACTGTTCTCTCCATCAGACTCTGAAAAGTGGTGGGGGCCCCTGACAATCCCTGCGGCATGCGGTTGAACTCAAAGAAACCCACTGGGGTGATGAAAGCCGTCTTTTCCCTGTCTTCTGGGTTCATGGGGATTTGGTACTAACCACTCTTTAGGTCCATTACATTGAACCATTTGGCTCCTGTCAGGCTCTGGAGTGTATCCTCAATCCGAGGTGTGGTGTATTAATCAGGTATGGTTCGCTTGTTGAGGGTCCTGTAGTTTATGCACAACCTCAGTGAACCATTCTTCTTTCTCACCACTACTATAGGAGAAGCATAAGGGCTTCTGGACTCCCTGATGGTCCCAGTCCTCTTTAATTCTGCTAGTTGCCCCCTGAGGTCTTCCAAGTCTGTCAAAGAGACTTTGGACCCACTCTTTGAAAGTTTTATCCTCCTACAGGTGAATCCGGTGAGTGGCACACTTCGCACATCCAACATCATACTCCATTTTTGAAAATATCTTCTGCCACCTGTTGAGCTTCCACCCTCTCTCTCCACTTTGGTGGGAGTCCAGTATCATCAGATTGATGGCCCTTTTTTAAGCTTTTTATGTTCTTGCCTTCAGAGGAGGCAGAGGGTGCAACGGGAGTGGCTTGGTGTACCCGGCCCAGTAGCACTCTGGCCGGTATCTCCACAGGACTAGTGGTAGTGTTCCTGATGCTGATGAACACCCTCCTACGGTTCCTCTCCAACACCTTCAACGGGATCACTTCAGGGATGACCTCTACTCCTTCTGAGTGTCCGGCCGAGTCAGGTTCTAAAACAAGGAACGGGCCTGGCTGGGACCAAGTAAACTTTACTGAGGCCCTTAAGCAAGTCACTTCTCCTGGGTACAATGTCTTCACGGTCTTTCCCAACCGCCAGATCTTTCCCACTCCTTCAGGGGCCTTTTTCTCCATCACCAACTGGTGGTAAACCCTCCTTAACATCGGATGGACCCTTTGTTCGGAAATCCCTACTGCTTCCTGTTAGGGGAGCCAACAGTCTTCTGACTAAATCCGTATTCGTCCCTATGATGAGGGAGCTCTTTTGGGCCCCTGGCGGCTGGGGGCAGACTATCGCTAATGCGTCAAAAGTCTCTGCTGCTCCTGACGGATCAAAGGTCAGGCGTATTGGTAGGTATCCATCATACGGGAAACTCTGAGTGCCAATGCCCCATATTTCCAGCTCTTCCAGCTTCTGTAAGGGCAAGTGAGAGTTATTTATCATAGAAGTCTCTATATAAAAGGGTCTCTTGAACTCCGGTATCCAAGAGGGCTCTTGCGTAAATCCCTTCCACTTGGATGGGGACTAACGGTGGAAGGCCCCACTAATTTCTCAGGGAACTTCCGAGGCGTAGCTCCTCCTTTTTTTCCTGTAACTTGTACTCTCACTCCCTCTTTGTGGGGCTTTTCGTTTCCAATCTGCTTCGTGGGAAAAGGGTATAAGGTGGCCTCGAAAAAGGACTTCTTTCGTTTCCAATCTGCTTTGTGGGGAAGGGGTATAAGGTGTCCTCGAAAACGATCTTCTTACCTTCGGCTGTCGTTCTGCTTCCTGTTTCATCTTGGAATTTTATCTAGGGGGCCAACAAACTCGGATATTTTTTCCCCTTTCTTGTGAAAACAATGCTCTAATTGTTAGTGGAGTTCACTGGTGTTTTCAATCCACCCATACACATTCTGAAAGATGTCTAGGTCCTGTGCAGTGCAATTATCTTTGCTGAGTTTCAGGTTGCATATGGCCTCCAATGCAGGCCCTCGGAGACTCTCCATGATTCTTTGCTTTCTATATTGTTAAGGAATTTTCCATTCTCCTAGCGCCTGGGTGGCATAATCAATCCATTCTTCGAACCCATCCTCCGAGGATGGATCAGGATGTTTCCCTGAAAAGATTCTAAGTTTCCGGTACCCTGTCATCAAGTAATCCGGGGAGTCTTTCTTGCATTGAGTTACAATCTCCGTCAGGACAGCACAAAACTCTGGGCTAATGTCTTTCAATGGTGTGGACTTAGATCCCGCTGCCTTTTGATCTTTGGTAGTAGTGGATATCGGGGTACTTGAAAAGGTAGTCTGGGTGCTTGAAGAGGTAGGGGCATCTTGTTCTTCCAAAGGATGTATCAAAGTAAGCTCCACACCATCTGGGGTATACACACTGGTGCCCTTAAAATTATCCGAGATCTCTTCACTCCACTCACATAAGGCATAGGTGTGAGGGTCTGTGTGATCTACCGCAATGTCTTTATCCATAGCTTGTTGTCCTTGGATAATGCCTCCAGAATGGGGAGTAATTGTTCTGTTGCCCAGGCTACTCCCCTAATTTCGACCACTAGGCCCTTTGTCAAATTGACATTTTTGTCTTTGCACCACCCTAGATGCGGTAGCGGCATCCATGGCTGTTCTTGGTAATGGTGGAGCTTAGTATGAGGGGAAATTTGATTGCTTGATAAGTAGAATCCCGGACGAGCCCCCACGTTTAGCGCTATCCCCTCAGGAGCCGCTGGTTCGATTTTGGGATCTACTCTCAAAAGGTTAATTCATCCCCTTTAACTGGCTTGAACCCTCCCTTGGCACACCGGATAGGTATAATTGTATTGTGGCCCCCACTTAGCTGGAGCCATAATAGCATACATAAAACATGCAATGGTAATACAATAATGTTGTTACATCTTTGTTGACTGCTCCCAGGAATAAACACACGTCTCACATATATATATATATATATATATATATATTCAAGCCAAGAGAATAACTTTACTGTGAATATGGTAAAGAGATGTAAGGGGTTTTAGTGATCAATAATAATAACACACAGGTATTAACACAAAGAAAACTCTGCAAGGGCCCTTGCGAGAGTTGGCAAGTAAACAAATGGGTCTAAACTAAAGGTAATACTATTTAACTACAGTTACTATAAGCAGTCTATGCTCGCGAGCTCAAACAGTTAATGCAAAAGAGTTTCTAACCAGGCCTGGTTTAACAGCTCCTAAGAATCCTTTAAACACAGTCTATGTTGCGGCCGTTGGTGCACTTCTTGACTTCGTAATCCATTAAAAAAAAGGGATAGGAGATGAAATAAGCTCAGTCAATGGGATAACCATGCATACAAATCATGATAGACTGATCGCTAGCCAGCGTCAGCCAATTCTGTGGAATAACTCTCAACTTAACAGGCCTCTCTGGTTCAGTTAAAGAATAACACGTGTCTCCTAACTATGGAGTGACACTAAATGATCTGTCAAAGTAAAAGGGCTTGAAAGGTGGGCATGTGCCCTCTCACCTGAACAGGCCCGATCCGCCTGAATCCTTCTTAAAAGTTTGTCGGTTAATCACTGCTCCGTAGCATACGAACTTCGGTATCAGGCTTTCCACTGTTTCAATTGTCAGCTGGCAGCATCTCTGGTCTCCTGTAACACGAGCTGGACACTTTTGGTTTTGCTACTCTAGGATGGTTGGCCTCCCGATGAATTCAGGCCCTAGGCCTAACGGCTTGGCTTTGTCGCTCTACACAGCTCTGCAGATGAGAAAAGGCAGATCCAGAGAGAGCGAGAAACAGCCCCTCCCTGTCCTTAACCACTTAAGGACCCCCGCACGCACATTTACGGCCACAACATGGCTCGTACAGGCACAAGGGCGTAAATTTACGTCCCGCCTTCGTGCGGTTCGGGGGTCCCCCTGGCTCTGGGAGCGATCGCCGACGAGCGGGCGGATGTCCGTGTTTTCCGCCCCCCCGCGATCGCTCCCAGCCAATGGGAGCGCTCCCCCTTCGTTTCAGTTCCTCCTCCTGTGTTTACACAGGAAGGAGGAAATGATGTCACCTCTCATCGCAGCGGTGTTTCCCACCGCTGCTGATGAGAGAAGACATCCACAGTAAGTGTGCACCAACACAACACTGACACACACTCACATAGGCACATTAACCCCTTGTGATCGCCCCCCCCCCCACCCCCCTGTCACAGTGTCACTGAATGCAGTGATCTAATCACTGCATTTAGTGTCAGTGTGACAGGCAGTGTAAAATCAGTTAGTGTTAGGTCCAGGATAGCCCCCCCACCCCCCCTAATAAAGTTTTAAACCCCCTGATCACTGCCCTAGTTAACCCTTTCACTCCCTATTGCCAGCATCACTAAGCGATCATTTTTCTGATCGCTGTATTAGTGTCGCTGTTCCTGCTAGGTAGCTATTTTTTTTTTTATTGCGATTTTTTTTTTTTTACTAAAGACATGTGTCTGAATTAATTTTGGCCTAAATGTTTTACTAAAATTTAGTTTATTTGATTTTTTTTATAACAAAAAGTAAAAAAATTGTGATTTTTTTCAAAATTGTCGCTCTATTTTAGTTTATAGCGCAAAAAATAAAAATCGCAGAGGCGATCAAATACCACCGAAAGAAAGCTCTATTTGTGGGAAGAAAAGGACGCTAGTTTTGTTTGGGAGCCACGTCGCACGACCGCGCAATTGTCTGTTAAAGCGACGCAGCGCCGAATTGTAAAAACACCTTGGGTCATTTAGCAGCGTATGTGTCCGGGTCTTAAGTGGTTAAGTAACCTAGGGCAAGGCATTGTGGGAAGTGTAGTCTGTTTCTACTGAGTGTCAATGGAGTCCATATCTCCCGGTACTTCTGGACCCACAATGCATAGCTTCTTAAAGACATCTTAACCTATATACAGGTGTGGCAGAGCTCCGGTGGGGATTCAAGCCTAGCAATGGTCTCTGATAGGATGACCCCGGTACATTTGTATTAATGTGCATAAGCCAAGGAAAGATGGAAAAAAATCACCAAAAGGCATCAAATTACAGATTAGACATTCTTATAATATGTCAAAAAAAGTTAGATTTTATTTCCATCATTTACACTTTCAAAATTACAGAAAAAAAATGGTGTCTGCAAAAGTTTGGGCACCCTGCAGAATTTATAGCATGCACTGGCCCCTTTGCAAAGCTGAGACCTGCCAGTGTCATGGATTGTTCTCGACCATTGTCTGGGAAAACCAGGTGATGTCAGTCTCAAAGGTTTTAAATGCCCAGACTCATCTGACCATGCCCCAACAATCAGCACTATGGGATCTTCTAAGCAGTTGTCTAGAAAACTGAACATGAAAATAGTCAACGCTCTCAAAGCTGAAGAAGGCTATTAGAAGATAGCAAAGCGTTTTCAGATGTCAATATCCTCTGTTCGGAATGTAATTAAGAAATGGCAGTCATTAAGAACAGTGGAAGTTAAAGCAAGATCTGGAAGACCAAGAAAAATATCAGACAGAACAGCTCGCAGGATTGTGAGAAAAGCAATTCAAAACCCATGTTTGACTGCATGATCCCTCCAGAAAGACCTGGCAGACACTGGAGTTGTGGTACACTATTCCACTATAAAAATATAGAAAAATTCTAGAGCAGGCACCTTTTGTTATGTATTATGCAAAAAGAAACCATCTGCATCGAAATCCCTCAATGAAATATGAGTTAGAAAGGTTCCCCCAATTAAGGGTGGAGTGTGGTTTTAGGGATTCTTGCTGATGCACAATGGATAACTATACAGTATAAATATATGAGTCTGATCAAACCCAAAACAACTGAGGCGTGAAAACAATCAATGTTGGTAAAAAAATAACAAAAATGTATTAATACATATTAAACAAAAAGTATGTTAAAAACCACTCAAGTTTAGAATTTAGAGAAAGGTGTTTGATAGAGCAAATTATTGCCAAACAGCTTCTTCATTCCTGTCGTGTAACTGGTTCGACTAGTTTCGCCCTATCGGGCTTCGTCAGGAACCCACAGTGGAATGTATTCTATATAGATGAAAGATATACAATGAAAAAGCATATCAGAAAGAGTATTGATAAAGATCTTAACATTGAAATAATAAATATTGAACCGAAATTACGATCATAAGAGGTAACATCCTTGATGAGAAAATACAAAATAGTAATCGTATAAGGGCACATAATATTGTGAGTCAGGGAACAAAAAGCATACCTTGATTTAAAGGAGGGGAGGACCATGGAGAGGGATGCCCACTAGGGCGTGTTCTCAAAAAATGGTGAGAAGACCCCTGGTGGGTGAGATGGATAGTGACCAGGTGGTAGGTCACTGTGCAGGTGTGTTCCTATGTGTGTACCTGATTAGAGGAAACTAGGTTAAAAAGGATGTAAGGGGACATGTGTCGATTCAAACACGACAATGTTAGCGTGATGAAAAAAACGAATTTGCTTACTGATGCACAATAGTAGACAAATGTAACTATTCCAAATGGTCGTTTATTCCGAGACAGCAAGTGCAATGATCCCAACCGTTAGGTAATAGTACGGCAATTTAATCCATGAGCACTAAAAAGTAAAAAGATTAATAACGGACGATAAGATACAGTGATACACCAATTTTGGAATTAAAATAAAATAACTGCCCATATTGAAGGACAGAAAATAACAGTCATTAGCACACATCCCAGAAAACATATCGGGGAGTGCAGATATAACAAACTGCAGCAGTGCTAGACTGTAAGAGAGGTACATATATGTGTCACTGTTAGTGTTCTACTGACCTTAAAGCTGACTGATGGGAAATAGACTTCCAGGCTAAGATTATCGGGACATAGACTATCCCTGGTAAGTTTTGAAATAAACAGAGAAAGATGAACAAAATTTAAAATTAATTAAAAATCGCCATCAAAAAAGATCAGTCTGAGCTTGCTGTTCTCAACAGTCTATACCTGTATGCAGTGTAGGTTAGGAAGACACACATCCAATCTCTCCATGAGCTCAGCGCTAAATGCTGACAGCTCATGGAGCTTTTAATATAGTCCTCTCTATCAGGTAGGACGCGCCTCAGCTGTTAGAAGGGCGGAGAGCCT
Organism: Rana kukunoris; assembly: GCA_029574335.1. Lineage (NCBI taxonomy): Eukaryota > Metazoa > Chordata > Amphibia > Anura > Ranidae > Rana > Rana kukunoris. The sequence goes on from CM056055.1 coordinate 151,075,650, forward strand.
GATGGTGTTGGGCGGGGGAATGACTTGTCTGTGGGGAGTTCCCTGGGAAGCCCTGATGGAGGCGCGCGTACGTGCAAGCACAGTGTGCGTGCGACTAGGCTGACAACATCAGGGAAGACTGAGGACTTCCTATGGGAGGGCCGTGAGCGTCACTCAACCAATAGGAATTGTCACGGGGCGGACCTGAACGACACCCGAGCCTCCGCTCGGATTCGATGCTAACACAGCAAGCATCGGTTCAGGCCCCCTACCGCCCAAATAGGCTATTATACCGAGTTAGGAACACAAAGTCTGCATATCAAAACGTCCAAAATAGGGCATCAAGGCCACTGAGTCCATGGCTGTCGTCCCCGCAGTAAAAATCAAGGATGTATAGCAAAATGCCCCGACTCACAGATGATACAACAACAGTTAATGTTTATATTCCACTATAAAGAGATACTTGTACAAATATGGTCTTAATGAAAGAGTCATCAGAAGAAAACCTCTTCTACGTCCTCGCCACAAAAATCAGCGTTTGAACTTTGCAAATGAACATATAGACAAGCCTGATGCATTTTGGAAACAAGTTCTGTGTTCTGTTAAAATAGAACTTGCAAAAAAAAAAAAAGACTTTTCCAGATGAGAAGCGGGGGGGGGGGGGTCTGGTTGGTGGCTTACCTCTATCCTCTGCCTCACACGCACACGCCGGCATATGTTGGTGTCCTCACAGGGGCCCCAGCAGGGAGGGCCCTTGCCGCATCGATGCGTCCTCCTGCAGTCCGGTCTGCCGTGTACCATAACCGCGCAGTACAGGAGATTCAGTTTGCTGTTCCCGGGGGCCGGACTGAAAGGAAGTGAACACTCAGTGTGTGCACTTCCTGTCAGTGCGGACGGGAACAGGAACCTGAATCTCCTGTACCACGCGGTTATGGTACACGGTCGACTGGACTGCAGGAGGACGCAGCTGTGCGGCAAGGGCCCTCCCTGCTGGGGCCCCTGGCCAGCTCGGGGCCCCAAGCAACTGCTTGGTTTGCCTGTCGGGTTTCCGACGAGCCTGGGGTGGATCAATCATGCTTTGGGGTTGTATTGCAGCCAGTGGCACAGGGAACATTTCACGAGTAGGAGGAAAAATTGATACAATAAAATGTCACCAAATTTTGGATGGTAACTTGATGCCATCTGTGAAAAAGCTGAAGTTAAAGAGAGGATGGCTTCTACAAATGGATAATGATCCTAAACACACATTAAAATCCATGGGGGGTTACATCAAGAGGCGTAAACTGAAGGTTTTGCCATGGCCTTCACAATCTCTTGACCTCAACATAATTGAAAATCTATGGATAGACCTTAAAAGAGCAGTGCGTGACAGACAGCCCAGAAATCTCAAAGAACTGGAAGACTTTTGTAAGGAAGAATGGGCAAAGATACCTCAAACAGGAATTGAAAGACTCTTGGCTGGCTACAAAAAGTGTTTACAAGCTGTGATACTTGCCAAAGGGGGCAGTACAAGATATTAACTCTGCAGGGTGCCCAAACTTTGCAGGCGCCATTTTTTTGTTTTCTGAAATTTTTAAAGTGTAAATGATGGAAATAAAATCTTACTTTTTGACATTTTATAAGAAGGTCTAAGCTGTAATTTGATGCCTTTTGGGAGATTTTTCCAGCTTTGTTAGGCACATTAATACAAATTTTTACCTGGGGTGCCCAAACTTTCGATCCCCTCTGTATGTTCCATAACCCTAGTCCTCTCCTAATAGATGGAACATAACCCTACAGTCAAGAGTACAAGGAAGCTGTGTTCGTCCATGGACTTCAGAGAAAAGGATTTTACGGTGGGTACAAAAATCCTTTTTTTTTAAGTTTTACTGTTGCTGACCAAATGGCCTCCCGATCCTCTTCTGCTATGGCAGGGCCGAGTTCCTCTGCCCATTTTGTTTGGTGTAGAGTGGTGGTTTTAGTAGAGGCTTATTAAGGGAAGCTTGAGAAGATCAGATCCTTCTTACCTAACTAAAATTCTTTATTTATGGGCCCGCCAATATATTATAATGAAAATATTTTCATATAGGCACAATAAAGATGTTTTTTTTTAATTAGTAAAGGTAATGGCAGGCACCTTGTGGGATTATCCCTGAATTAAACTGAGCCCGCCCTCCCCTTAGATGTAACATTTTTTAGATTTGGTGGCAACAGCCTTCGGTGTTTTTACATTTAGTGCTGCAAGTCACATTGTCCTTCCCACGCCTTCGCATTAAAGCCCCCTAGACCCTAACCCCTTTTCTTCCAGTGTCATTTATACAGTAATCAGCGTATTTTTATAGCACTGATCGCTGTATAAATGACAAGAGTCCCAAAATAAGATCAAAAGTGTCTGCTGCGTCAGCCATAATGTCACAGTCACAATAAAAGTCACAGATTGTCGCTATTACTAGTAAAACAAAAAAACATTAATAAAAATGCCATAAAACTAGCCCCTATTATGTAAATGCTATAACGTTTGCACAAACCAAACAATATACACTTATTGCAATTTTTTTCCTCAAAAATATGTAGAATACATATCGGCCTAAACCGAGAAAGAAATTAGTTTTATATACTTTTTAGGGGTAATTATAGCAAAAAGTAAAAAATGTTGCTTTTTTCTTCAAAATTGTCGCTCTTTTTTGATTAGAGTGCAAAACGTAAAAACCGCAAAGGTGATTAAATACCACCAAAAGAAAGCTCTATTTGTGGAGAAAAAAAGGACTGCTTCATATGGCTGCATCACTGGACCGTGGGTGGGATAGGCAAGTGTCTGATTATTAAAAGTCAGCAGCTATACTATTTGTAGCTGCTGACTTTAAAATAGGTGGAACTCCACTTTAACCACTTAACCCCCGGACCATATTGCTGCCCAATGACCAGAGCACTTTTTGTGATTCGGCACTGCATCGGTTTAACTGACAATTGCGCAGTCGTGCGACATGGCTCCCAAACAAAATTGGCGTCCTTTTTTTCCCACAAATAGAGCTTTCTTTTGGTGGTATTTGATCATCTCTGTGTTTTTTTTTTTTTTGCGCTATAAACAAATAGAGCGACAATTTAGAAAAAAATGCAATAGTTTTTACTTTTTGCTATAATAAATATCCCCCAAAAATATATAAAAAAAAACATTTTTTTCCCTCAGTTTAGGACGATACTTATTTTTCTACATATTTTTCGTAAAAAAAAAATCGCAATAAGCGTTTATTGATTGGTTTGTGCAAAAGTTATAGCGTTTACAAAATAGGGGGTAGTTTTATGACATTTTAATTAATATTTTTTTTTACTAGCAATGGCGGCGATCAGCATTTTTTTTCAGTACTGCGACATTATGGCGGGCACTTTGGACACTTTTGACACATTTTTGGGACCATTGGCATTTTTTTAGCGATCAATGCTCTAAAAATGCATTGGATTACTATAAAAATGTCATTGGCAGTGAAGGGGTTAACACTAGGGGGCAGGGAAGGGGTTAAGTGTGTTCCTGGGTGTGTTCTAACTGTATGGGGGGTGGCCTCATTAGGGAAAAACACTGATCTTCTGTTCATACATTGTATGAACAGAAGATTAGCGTTTCCCCCGCTGACAGGACCGGGAGCTTTGTGTTTACACACATAGCTCCTGGTCCTTGCTCTGTAACAAGCGATCGCGCGCCCCCTAGTGGCCGATTTAAAGCGGACGTATAGCTATGGGCTCTCGCCCAGGAGAGCCGGCCTGCCGCAGTAAAATGACGGCGGCAGGTCGGCAAGCAGTTAACCTCCCTGGTGGTATGATTCTTTCAGATTTTTGGTGCTGAAAGCGGTATAATTGTTTTGCATGGAAATTAGGCGTTTTATATTGTAGGTCTGCAATTCATAAGAATAACTCAATTAAATCTGTCCAAACAAGAGTCTAGTAGACATTCCGGGTATGAGAAAGTCATAAATTATAATATAATAAATAACTATAAATGATAAAAATTATTACTTTCAGTGTTTGATGACGAATTTCCCCACAAATCAGTATCGCTCAACTCAATTTATCATCGCTGTTTTCTAGCTAGTCTAAAACCACTTTTGATATACAGGGACACTTTTTGGCTGCTATGGACCATCTACAGTTTCAGACCATTTACAGACCACTAGGGACAATCGGGATGTGTATTTATTTTATACAGTACTGAAATCTGTAAGCAGCTGTGGGTCAGAAAAGAAAAGTGGGGGTGGGAAATAGGGCCAAAACAACAAATCGATTAATCGACAACTAATCGATTATGAAAATAGTTAACTATTTTCATAATCGATTAATCGGCCAGTTGATTAGGTGGCTTGCATATAGTATGCATTATTTGTAGTGGTCGACCGATATATCAGCTGGCAGATATATCGGCCGATGCTGATTTCTCCAAAATGATGGAATATCGGCCGATATATCTGCCAGCTGATATATCGGTCGACCTGTACAAATAATGCATACATTATTATACAAATGTGGCCGATATTTAACATATGTGCATCAGAGTGTGGAGGAGGGAGGAGGAAAATGGGGTTCCTCCTCCCTTCTCTAAACTGTCTGCAGAGCAGCGCCGTGTTTGTGAAACACTAAGGAAAGAGAGCTGTCATTAGCACGGTCTGATGTCGGGGTGGGTGGGGGTGGGCGGGACTCTGTCCAACACCAGCCAATGGGATGGGATCATTGGCTGGATAGCTGCCCACCTCCAACATCACAATGAATCTGAGCTCCTCTCTCTTTGCAGCACCATGTGAAACTGTATGGAGAGAGAGTTTCACACAGCTACATTATGGGCTGTGAAACCTGCCAGTGCCACCTGCTAATGCCAACCAGCCAGTGCCATCCCGTGCCAACTAGTACCATCCAGTGCCACCTGCCAATGCCATCCAGTGCCATCTGCCAATGCCATCCATTGCCACCTGTCAGTGCCAACAAGTGCCAACTAGTGCCACCCAGTGCCACTTGCCAGTACCAACTGCCACCGGCCAGTGCCACCTGCCAATGCCATCCAGTGCCACCTGCCAGTGCCAACACCATCCAGTGCCGCCTGCCAGTGCCAACAAGTGCCAACTCCACCTGTCAATGCAATCCAGTGCCACCTGCCATCTCCATCTGCCAGTGCCACCTGCCAATTCCATCTGCCAGTGCCACCTGCAAATGCCAACTAGTGCAACCTGCCAATGCCACCTAGTGCCACCTGCCAATGACAACCAGTGCCACCTGCCAATGACAACCAG
>CM056055.1:151085877-151093377 GCA_029574335.1 Rana kukunoris
CAGTGCCCAGCAATTGTCGCCACAGTGCCCAGCAATTGTCGCCACAGTGCCCATCATTGCAGCCCCTCCTGTGCCCCATGTCCCAGTCTAAAGTACCTGTCTGTGGGAAGGTGTGTTGATGCTTGGTACCTTACCTTCCATGCCAGCAGGATATCCATGATCACCATCAGCAGGCAGGGTCTTTTCTCGTTTTGGATGGAAACAGTGCTCCTTCCAGAGGATCTGTTTGTTGTGAGATGGAGTGGTCCCCGGCCACCTGCACCTTCAGCCGTCCTCATTTTCTGCCCCCAGTCAGCCTGTCCTCTGAGCACATGGGTGGGGGGCAAAGAGCAGAGGGGAGTGAAGATCACAGGGGCGGGGAGCGGAGAGCAATGGGGGGCTTGAGGGCACTGGCGGGGGGCAAAAAGAACAGGGGTGGAGAGCATGGGAGGCTAAGGGGGTGGCTGGAGACCACTAAGGGGGATCTTGAGAGCACTGGGGGGGGGGGGGCAAAAAGGAACAGGGCTGGAGAGCACGGGGGCTGGAGAGCACTGGGGGTACAAAGAGCAGGGGGAGTGGAGAGTAATGGGGGGAGCTTGAGAGCACCAGTGGGGCCAGAAAAAACAGGGGTGGAGAGCAGAACAGGGGTGGAGAGCAGAACAGGAGTGGAGAGCACTGGGGGGGTGTGGAGAACAGGGGTGGAGAGCACTGGGGGGAGAACAGGGGTAGAGAGAACAGGGGTGGACTGGGGGGTGGAGCACTGGGTGGGGGGGGTGGAGAACAGGGGTAGGAAAGCACTGGGGGGTGTGGAGAACAGGGGTGGAGAGCAATGGGGTAGAACAGGGGTAGAGAGCACGGGGGGGGGTGGAGAGCACTGGGGGGGCACTGGGGTGGTGGCTGAAGGATGGGGGGGATCAGAGGGGGAAGAAAGAACAGGTAGAGAGAACTGTGGGGGGGGGCTGGAGAGTGTGATGGAGGAGAACACACTGGGGGGGGCTTCAAGGAGAACCTGATAGGAGAAGTAGGAGGGCTGCATATAGAGGAGTTAAGCTGTCTATATTCCTCCATACAGCCGCAGAATGCTTGATTCTCCTCCTCTCCTGCAAGCATTCAGCGGCTGTATGGAGGAATATAGACAGCTCAATTCCTCTATATGCAGCCTATATGCGATCCGCACCTCCTATTAAGCACCTCTGGCTGGCTGTGCGGTCGCCATGACATCTCCTGTGTATCCTCACTGAGCTGGTCTGCCTGGGTCTGTGTTTGGCAATAACGCAGTAACGCGGCCCCACCCCCCTAGACCGGCTTGTGTGATAGGCTGAACACTGATTCTATCTACTATCACATGACTTGGTCTAGGGGGCGGGACTGTGTTACAGCGTCATCGCCGAACACAGACCCAGCCAGCTGAGCCCAGCAAGCTCCGTGATGATGATACACAGGAGAGAGAGGACAGAGAGTACTGCAGCCTCGCAACTCAAACCGGCCACATTACAGGCAGCCTACCAGGATTTCTCCTGAACTCCCGATAGGCCAGTTCGGCACTGACCATAATATGTCAGCAAAAAAAAAACCACAAAAAAATATATATATTTTTTAAAATCGGGATGGTGTCAGCCCTCTAAGGGTGTCACCCGGGTGCGGACCGCACCCCCCTAGCAACGCCTCTGAATCAGCGTACCCATCAACAAGTGACAGGTGCTAGTCACGGGCCGCCTGATTGGAGGCTGAACAACAATCACAAAAAGGAGAAGAGAAGGGACTATATAGCAAAACATATAGAATTGAATGGCCATAAAAATAACAAACAGCAATAAAACAGCATTGAATAGCGAACCAATATAATAATAAGAACGTAGGACATGTGCACTTAGAACTTAAATGAAGAATAAAGATCTCAGCTATGACACTGTCAGATACGGATGTAGCTAGACAGAAATTACAGCGTCATTCAACACGGCATGAGTGTATATATATATATATATATATATATATATATATATATATATAGCAGGAACTCTACATGGATACAATTATTATTACTAATGCTTCATGGATAGATGGTAAGGAGTACTTGAACCCTCAGAGTATATCATCTTTATAGGATACTGAGAAATAATATAAAATATTGTGATCATGAATAGGGATGAGCTTCGCGTTCAATACGAACGCATGTTCAACTCGAACATCGAATTTCGTCGAACGTACGAACAGACAAACAAAAGCGGTCGTTTGCGCCAAATTTGAGTGACGCAAAACGGCCCATAATTTACTGCGGTATTGCGCGCTGATGATTGGCCAAGCATGCTGTATGTCCCGCATGCTTGGCCAATCACAGCACACAAAAAACGAAGAGCCAGAATTGGCCAAAGCCTGGGTGGCTTTGGCCAATTATGGCTCAGGGCTTTAGCATACGCCCCACACTATATAAGGCCACCTGCTGGGCGGCCTTGTGTAGTGTGTCCCGGCTTGTTAATGAAAGCAGTCATAGAGATAGTCTTTTTATATAGCTAGATAGAGAAGGCAGGCTAGTCAGTTTAGCCTAATTTACAGTGTGTAGAGGATATATATACATCCCTAGGAGTTGTACATATATTTATACACTGTATAGCTTAGATAGATCAGTTCTTCCTAATTTACTGGCAGGCAGGTGATTGTGCTATAAAGACGTTATCACACGTATAGACACCCAGCAGGTACAATATTTAAAGGAATTTATTTTTTATTTAAGCATCAATAAAATCACTGCTCCTGGAGCAGTGATTTATTGATGCTTAACTTAAAAAAAAAAAAAAGAAAAAATCCTTTAAATATTGTACCTGCTGGGTGTCTATAGTTTGCTTGTGAAAACGTCTTTGAGAACCCCGGTCTTGCCCCGAGGGAACATGTATCAATGGCAAAAAAAGTTTTTAAAAACGGTCATTGTTTCAGACGTCCTGCTCCTGAAAAAAACATGTTTTTTTAACTTTTTTCCATTGATACATGTTCCCTGGGGCAAGACCCGGGTTCTCAAAGACATTTTCCAACAATAACTTGAATATTGGTCTTTAACCACTTGCTGGCGGCCGTACGACTTTGTACGGCCACAGCACGGCTCTAAATCCCTAACAGGCTGTGATTTTACGTTCGCCCCTTTCCTCGTTTCGAGCGCCCAGCGGGGAACTGCTGTGCTGGCCGTGTCCCTCGGACACAGCCAAACACAGATTGAGGTAAATAGCCAATCACAGCGGCTATTTAGAGCGCGATCTGTGCGGCCAATGAGAGATGATCTCATATGTAAACATATGAGATCATCTCTCATTGCCGACTCTCCCCTCCTCACACAGGCAGCGTGTGTGAAGAGGGAGCGATATCTGTAAGTAACCAGCGCAAAAAAAAAATGTGACCAACCAGTGCCCCCAGGACCACCTGTGCCCCCCACAGTACCACCTGTGCCCCCCACAGTGCCGGCCAGTGCCCCCCCACAGTGCCCACCAGTGCCCCCCCCCACAGTGCTGGCCAGTGCCCCCCACAGTACTACAGTGCCCCCCAGTTCTACTGCGCCCCACACAGTGCCCTCCACAGTACCATAGTGCCCCCCACAGTGCCCCCCACAGTGCCCACCTGTGCTCCCACAGTGCCCACCTGTGCCACCACAGTGCCCACCTGTGCCACCTCAGTGCCCACCTGTGCCACCTCAGTGCCCACCTGTGCCACAAGCAGTGCACATCAGTACCCATCTCATTAGTGCCCATTTCAGTGCCATATGTGCCGCCTCCTTAGTGCCATCTGTGCCGCCTCATTAGTGCCATCTGTGCCGCCTCATTGAGAGAAAGGAGTCACCGCTCCAGGTGGGATCACTGTATGGTCACAGATGGTGCAGGATACCGAGGGTGCTGGCGGTGCACTAAGCAAATGAGGAAGTAGATGAATGGACAGCCGCACTCCAAAACCTGATAAGGTGGTCTTTTATTAAATGATCGGCATATACAAATTAGGTCACAGCAGTACAGAACAAGGTACAGCCAACGCGTTTCGCACTGGATCACACATGCACAAATAATGACACATTATAGGCAGGATACGCATACATGTGAAAAAATTATTGTTGATTAAGTGACATAATATGATAAAACATGAGGCAGTGAAGAAATCAAAACATGAAAAAGATACAATTTGAACCACAATGATAACTATATCAGAAGACAAGAGGTCAACTGTATGAGTGAAATATACACAACGAATAAATAGATAAATCTAGATATAAATATGAATGTTGATGTAAATGAAACAGTATGGCATAAAATGGAACACTGAATCTTTCTGTCAGTTTGTTCAATGTGTATGTGTATTTTAAACAAATTCATCCGTATTAATGACATGCATGAAAACATGAATAAGGATGTGGACATCCACATCCTTATTCATGTTTTCACTACAACCGAGGAAAGTACAAAAGTGAGTGCATCCAATCATCAAAAATGTTCATACATGGATGGAGGAGGTGTTAAAATGTATGCGAGCGCATTATGGCCAAATGTGAAAAGTGTAGGTGAAAAGAATTTCAAAGGAAATCTAAATAATCAGTGAAAAGTGTCACTAAAGTGTGATACCAAGACATTATATAATCAAGGGGCTGCAAAAGATATAATAAACTTCAGTATGAAGAAAATTGTATATGTATTCTAAAACGTTTTGGGTCAAGAAAAAGAAAAAAAGTAGGTAGTTCTCTGTGAGAGAATGTAATAATAAGGAAATCCAATGTTGATCCAATAAAATAATGAATTTTGATTTTGTATATAGAATGATATTGGCATATTACTGAAAAATAAAAACATTGGCTGGAACAGCCAAAAATATGTAAAAAGATGTAGTGTATGTAATACATCTGTATAAAAAGTGACAAAAGTTTATTATAATGTTGTCTTCTATGAAAATAAACAAACAAGTACATAAGATTAAGCCTGTATAGGACTGGCTGATAAAGGCCAATATAATATGTTCCGTTAAGGGGAAGAGATGCTCCTACAAAATACAAATAGATGTATACATGTAGATGGTCGTGAAGTATTAAACTGGTGATTAGACCTCACGTGGAGGGACACTGGGTGAAGACTGCCGTGCACCAGTCTCTGAATGGAACCCGGTGTTTGTTAGTATATATAAATCAAAGGTTATGCATGAGTATGCGTCCTTGTCAAGGTTTAATATATAATTATGTAATAATGGGTTTTGTAGAGACCTAGGTGCAAACAAAAGAGGTACAACATTTTATAAAAATAAATAAAATAGAATAAAGTAAAAAATTAAACATATGCTCAAGATAACGCAGGTACTCTAATAGACATGCATCCGAGTCCAAATGTGTCATGTCAATAATAGATTGTGATAGTGTGAGAATGGCTATTATAGCTCACAACTCAATTAATCTCATGAAGAGAAATAAGACATGAATGTAAGATGTAATATAAAAAGGACTCACATGTGTATATGTATTTAGTAGGAAGTATAGTAATGTATCTTACTAGATGTGAAATGAAACATTGTTTCAAACTGGGTGTGTAATACACAGAAAGAGGTTGTAAACCAATGCGCACAAAACTAAGCATTAATAGAAGTAGTGCATGTGTAAAAATTGGTATACATCCATATGGATACAACAAAATCTGAATAAAAATAAAAACTTCCCTTGTAATAGAAAAAAAGCATGACAGGTCCTCTTAAATATGAGATCTGGGGTCAAAAAGACCTCACATCTCATATTCAGGCTTAAAAGCAAAAAAAAATTAAAAAAAAAATTGACTGTCATTTTTTCAAAAGATAAAAAAAAAAATGTTCCTTTAAGACACTGGGCGGGACTGACGTTTTGACGTCACTTCCGCCCAGCACAGCTATGGGGACGGGTGAGGGACACTTTTCCCTCACTCGTATCCCAACACAGCTGCCGACAGGACCCGATCGCCTCCGCAGCTACCAACGGTAAGCGGAGGGCGTGGGAGGGGGGCCCTCTCCCGCCACCGATAACTGCGATCTCGCGGCGAATGCGCTGCGGAGACTGCCATTATCGGTTAAAGGACCCTGCACACTAAAGATGGATACCTTGGTTGTGGCAGCAGCTGCTGCCGTTACCAAGATATCCATCTTTAAAAAAAGGACGTATATATACAGTGCAGGGTCCTTAAGTGGTTAAAGTGTTTGTATACTCTCTCTGCCCACTTGCACCTACAGGTAAAGCCTACATTAAGGCTTACCTGTAGGCGCTTAAAATATCTCCTTAACCTACTTGATTAAGGAGATATTTGCAGAAAAGCAGGCACCGATATCTATGGCTCATGCGTTCCGTAGACAACAGCGCAGGTGCACTTAGCGCGGCGGCTCTTGAATGGGAGCCTGCCAGAAATGTGCCCATGCACAGGGATTGTGCCGCTCCTCACGCATGTGAGGGAGTTATGTCATTGCCACTTCGACCAGTCACAGCGCCGATACCCGGAAGTCACTCTGGGTGTCATGGCTGCGACAGAGGACGTGGACTGATGCGTTTTTTTTTAAGGGGTATACAACTGCTTTAAAACATGTATAGAGGCTCATAAAATCAAGAAGGAACCAATGAATAGGAGATTTGACATTAAAATATATAACTCTGCAAAAAAAGTGGATTAATAATCACTGATAAAAAAGTTGATATCTAGATTAACATTTAACCCTTTAGGTGAGAGTATAAACTAAAAATATTCACTGTGTTTCCCGTTTGGAGAGTTCCCTTAGTATGTTTGATCCTATATTGGAAATATGTTTGGCTATGCGTATCCTCAACAATCTCTTTGTGCGGCCAATGTAGATCAAACCACATGGGCATTTTAGAGCATACACCACATATGCCGTATTGCATGTGATAAATTGTTATGTACGAAGCGTACCTGGTAGTTTAGACCCTAATTTGCAGGAGAAGGCCTCTCTTACAGCCCTGGCTCAGGAGTCGCTGGAGTGGGAACAGCGAGCTTGGGAGCACAGTGAGGTAAGAGTGCCTGGGTGGTGGCAGCAGTCAGGCACAGGACGATGATCCCGCAGGGATGGCTGGAGACAGATGTTGCGGAAGTGGAGGGTCAGCGATCCTGGAGCTGGCGGGTACTGGAACAACGGCAGCAGAAGCTAGGTGAGGCAAGCCGGGTTAGGTACAGAGCAATCAGGCAGTAGCAGGGCCAGACAAGCCGGGTCAAGCAGGAAAACAAACAGTTAATAATGAAGGCTATAAGCGTGGTCAGAGGTTCAGGCAAGGGGTCTGGCAGAGGGTAGGCAGTAGAAGAAGAGCAGGGTCAAACAAGCCAAGGGTCGGATTGGAGAGGTTCAGATGGTCAGACGGAGCCGGGTCGGTACTGTTAACAGGTTTAACATGAGTACATAACACTTGAAACAGAGCTGCATTTCAGACAGCAAAGTGCTACTGCAGCTGCTGGCTTTTAACCCCTTCCATACAGGGCATTTTCACCCCCTTCCTGCCCAGACCAATTTTTAGTTTTCAGCGCTGTTGCACTTTGAATGACA
>CM056055.1:151100877-151225877 GCA_029574335.1 Rana kukunoris
GACTGATAAATGATAATTCATGTTTTGCAGGAGATCTGGACATTACAAGCTGTAAATGGCAAGGTTTCATTCAAGGTGGGGATGCATGCTTTTGAGGTGTTAATTGCATCAGCTCCTAAGACCTTTCATTGTGTGATGCGAATAACACTGTTTAAAGCCTATTGATGATCAGGTGTGAATACCTTATTGTCAGAGCCAGAATGTCTGACATAGGAATGTGTATTCTGCAGGTGAATCACTTATTGGTTGGGACGTCTGGGGGATAATAAACGCACCCGAATGGCATTATCTAAAAGAATGTGATTGAAGCCCCCATGTGATGAGGGGGTGGAGCGCTTTGTTCCTTTGATAACTGTAAAATGGCTGTACTGTATATAAGAGCTAACCGTTAGAGTTCATTTATTCATTTTGAAAATAGAGAACAGAGCTGAGTCTCGTTATTCTGGGGAATGGAATGGAATGGATCGTGTCTACATGGATTGTCAGACTGTCGTATAAGCTGTCTTGGGTTGAAGGAAGATCGTAAACGGTGGTGACCGTTACAGACACATATACCCCAGTCCCTTTCTCAGCAGCCTCCGCTGCACTAAAAATGAAAGGAGAGAAGACAGCGGCTTCTCTTCATTCATTAACTGAAACATCGTAATCACAGGAGGTTACAATGTTTCAGTTATGTGAATGGACAGTCAGTGATGACCGACTGTGCATTCATAAAACGAAGGAGCCGGGTTTACCGGCTCCTACCTCCACCCTAAATAACCGAGGGGGACAGATGCACGGAGGGGAGAAGGGGACAAATGCACGGAAGGGGACAGATGCACGGAGGGGGACAGATGCACGGAGGAGAGAGGGGGACAGATACATGGAGCATGGAGAAGGACGGGGACTGGAGGATAGAGGACATTCATCGGTGATCGTGTGTGGGAGAGAAGCACCGATCACTGCTGAGGTTTGAGAGAGAGGACCGGCTCCTCCACAGTAGGGATGAGCCAAACACCCCCGCATTCGGTTCGCACCAGAACATTCGAACAGACCGGCCGTTCGAGCGAACATTCAGAATCCCATTGATGTCTATGGGACTCAAATGTTTAAATTCAAAAGTGATAGTTTTAAAGCCCAATATTCAAGTTATTGTTGGAAAATGTCTGAGAACCCGGGTGTTGCCCCAGGGAACATGTATCAATGGAGAAAAAACGTTTTAAAAATGGTAGTTTTTTCTAGAGCAGCTTTAACTATGCTTAAATGAAAAAATAAAAATTCCTTTAACCACTTAAGACCCGGACCAATACGCTGGTAAATGACCCAAGGTGTTTTTGCGATTCGGCACTGCGTCGCTTTAACAGACAATTGCGCGGTCGTGCGACGTGGCTCCCAAACAAAATTTGCGTCCTTTTCTTCCCACAAATAGAGCTTTCTTTTGGTGGTATTTAATCACCTCTGATTTTTATTTTTTGCGCTATATACAAAAATAGAGCGACATTTTTGAAAAAAAAAACACTATTTTTTACTTTTTGTTAAAAAAAAGTCAAACAAACTAAGTTTTAGTCAAACATTTAGGCCAAAATTTATTTAGCCACATGTCTTTAGTAAAAAAAAAAAAAAATCGCAATAAAAAAAAATAGCTACCTAGCGGGAACAGCGACACTAATACAGCGATCAGAAAAATGATCGCTTAGTGACGCTGGCAATAGGGAGTGAAAGGGTTAACTAGGGCGGTGATCAGGGGGTTAAAACTTTATTAGGGGGTGGGGGGGCTATCCTGAACCTAACACTAACTGTTTTTTACACTGCCTGTCACACTGACACTAAATGCAGTGATTAGATCACTGCATTCAGTGACAGTGACAGGGGGGTGGGGGGGGGGGCGATCACAAGGGGTTAATATGCCTATGTGAGTGAGTGTGTGTCAGTGTTGTGTTGGTGCACACTTACTTGTGATGTCTTCTCTCATCAGCAGCGCTGGGAAACAGCGTTGCGATGAGAGATTACATCATTTCCTCCTTCCTGTGTAAACACAGGAGGAAATGACAGGATGGGAGCGCGCTCCCATTGGCTGGGAGCGATCGCGGGGGGGCGGGTATTCGCCGACATCCGCCCGCTGATCCCGGATCGCTCCCGGAGCCAGGGGGACCCCCGCACGTCGCGGAGGGGGTCCCGATGGGACCCCCGAACCGCACTTAGGCGGGGACGTAAATTTACGCCCTTGGGCCTGTACGTGCCATTCTGTGGCCGTATATGTGCGTGCGGGGGTCCTTAAGTGGTTAAATATACCTGCTGGGTGTCTATAGTAGTGGCACATGTTTAGAAATGTCCCTGCAGAACATAAGATTACTCTGAAAAAAATACATTTAATACTGCTTGCGGCTTTAATGTAATGTTTGGTCCCTGCAATATGATACAAATCATTGAAAAAAATAGCATGAGTTTCCCCGCCACCACTCCCCCCAGGTCATTACAAGACCCAGTGCCAATCCTGACCTCCCTGGGGCCCTAAGCAAAATGACATGGCACAATAAAAATGAGAAGCGGGGGGCGCTGACGACAGTGACATGTCACATTAAAGTTGTGAAGCGGGGGAGGGGGTGTTCTGCTGTCGTAAATGACTCAGCCAGCGAGTTTAGAAGCGGGGTGAGGGGGCAAAAATGACTTCTCACCAGTAGGGGACTCTAGTAATTTGGGGGGCCCTTTGCAGCTTTGCGGGGCCCTAAGCGGATTGCATAGTGAGCCTATAGTGAGGATTGGCACTGACAAGACCCTTTGGCCCTATATACTTTGAACAGCAGTACATAGGCGGTGCAAACAAGACAAGGACTGTAGGTTTGTCAAGTAGAATCTGAACCATGTTATACTGTAATTGGAGCGCAACAAAGAGCCACATGCAAAGTATTGGATCAAAAATTGTTATTAGACGCCCCTGTTAAACAGGGGCAGAAAAATTGGGCCTTAGGCACTGGTGGCGGAGCCCAGAAACATAAAATGTCTTACTAGCTATCAGCAAGAAAAGTGAGAAGGATATTCCATCAGCAGCATAACAGGACAGTCACTCAGCACCAGCCTAGGCAGTCTCAAAGTGATCTGACATTTCAAAAAAAATATTCAGTTACATCAGCATCAGGTGCATGGTAGCTGGTGTTGATCCAAGCCTGATTCATTTAGATGGTTAGTCTATCAACGGAGTCGGTGGAGGGGCGCACCCTGTGATCAGTCACAAAGCCTCCAACAGCACTGAATGTGCATTCTGAAACACTACTGGATGCAGGGCAAGCCAGTAGCTCAATTGCGTACTGTGCAAGCTCCGGCCAGTGATACATCCTCAAGACCCAGTAAGCCAGAAGATTTTCAGCGGGGAAGGTGTCCGAGTCGGATCTTGCCCCTAGGTATTCCCGCACCATGTAAACCAGACGCTGGCGATGGTTGCTGGAACCAGTCAGACCTTGGGGCTGCGGACTAAAAAATTGTCTGAACGCATCGATCAGACGGCCACCTTCTCCACCGCTCCTTCTGTAACTCATCGAAGCCTCAGCAAGACGTTGTCCAGGGCCAGGACTTGGTAATCCCCCCCCGGTTCTGGGAACGCGTTGCACAGACCTTTCTGCAAGGTCTCCTGCAGAAGTTTCATCTTCTGCTCCCTCTGCAATGGCAAGATAAGGTCTGAAACCTTACTCTTGTAACGTGGATCAAGGAGAGTTGCCAGCCAGTAAAGATCTCTCTCCTTGATACGATGTACATGAGGATCCTTACGCAGGCTTTGCAGGATCAGGGAGGCCATGCAGCGTAGGTTTGCTGAGGCATTCGGGGCACAGTCCTCTGGGTCACTGAGGACGACAGGATCCTCAGCCACATCCCAGCCACGTAAAAGTCCATGGGTTCCTTGGGACTATCAGAATAGTGTAATTACCAAAGCCGAGAGCGGTTTGCTGTTGCGACATAGCGCAGTCCGCCCCTGGAGGTGGTACAGAGGGTGGACGGCACCAAGAGGCACAAGCTACAAGCAGGCAGGGTAGCGCTTGTGTGGAAGTCCTGTAGAACTGGAGCAAGGACTGATGGGCATCGGGGTCCAGCAGAAGACGGTAGAAAGTCCATAGCAGGCTGAGGCTCAAACACAGGTAAGCAGCCAATCCAGGTCACAAACTTGGGATCAAGGCACTAGAGACAAGAGGCAAAACTGGGTCTGACGTGGCAAATTGAGGGTGTGCAGACCACACCACCACTTTGCAAGCACAAACTACATCTTAATGAGATAATGCCATATTTAAGCTAAAATAAGTTCACTCACCATGCATTCGGTCTGCCATACAAATCAAAGAGACATCACAACAGCTTGTTCTCATCCATAGCTCCCAGACATAACTGCCCCACCAGCAGCTAGCCCCATTTTATAGTGTCAACAAGAGTAACAATAGAAGGTGGTGGCTTCACAAAACAGCCAGACATGTTTGTATACTTTCAAAAGAAACCAATCACAGACATGCGATTCAAATAATGCTAGAAGTGAGGTGTGCGAACAGCTGGGTGCCGAGCCATACTCTGTTAAACAAAAGAATCAGAAAGAATGGCTCGGCCCAAAGCCGTGTGCAAACCAAACCGCCGCCATCATTGCAAACCATACTTAAATCATGGATCAGAAACCCATAATGTCTGTATAGTTATGCTACAGTTTCCATGTACGCAGATCTGTCCACCCGGAGTCATTTAATGCAGTCGACAAGAAGTGGCCAGTCCCTTGCTGAGGCATAAATGAACATCCCTAAAAGGAGCTCGCAAATCGTTGTCCATGAAAAGGTGTTTGCGCCAATGGCCTTCCACCAACGTCTGTATGTGTGACTACGCTCACCTGAGCGCATTACAGCAAAGCCGACACTGGGGGACATCTGACAACATACATTTATATTATTTTTCACAACGGTCACAAGCAGAAAGTCAAAGCACAGGAGACTGAAGGTAAATCCGGGTCACAGGCCAGGGGTCAAACACAGGAGGCAGGAACAAAGTCCATAAAACAAGGTCGGGTCCAGGAGAAGATCAAGTTGGTCAGGGTCAATCCGGGTCACAACAGGTAGACAGACAATCAGGAACTCAGGTACAGGAAACTGAAGACAAACCAGCAATTTCCTTTGAGCATCTGCTCAGCTTTATAGGCAACCAGGAAGTCATGTGATGCATGTCATGCGACAGCTGGTGCTGCTGAAGGTTTCTTTGACAGCTCCCACGACAACTTTGCTGCCATCTAGTGTTCAGTATCCAGTATGTTTCTCTGACAGTAAGCGATCCCTTCAAGACTGATGATGCTGAGTGCTAGGCTCCACCCTCCATTCTGCTGATACAATGACCCTCTGTGTGCTAGGTGGGCAAGCAGGACCACTGTCTGGATAAAAGGGTCCTTGAGAGGTAAGGAAGTCCTCTTCCTCCCTCTGTTCTGCCTCAAGGGCCCTGTCCATTATTCCACGTAGCGTGTGGTCCAACATGTGAATAAGAGGGACAGTCTCACCGATGCATGCACTGTCACCATCCTCGTGGCTTTCTTAAACAGTGACAAGGCCCACTGGCGTGGGGAAAAAACCAAGCTCCCCTGACCCAGTTCTGCTGCCATATTGGCACAGGTACTCATTGATGGCCCTCTGCTGCGTGTGCAGCCGCTGCAGCATGGCTAATGTAGAGTTTCATCTGGTGGGCATGTCACAGATTAGGCGGTTCTTGGGCAGGTTTTATTCCCTTTGGAGGTCTGACAGCCGAGCAGTGGCATTATATGACCTCCGGAAATGCACACAGACTTTACTGGCCTGCTTCAGGACATCCTGTAAGTTCGGGTACCTGCCCAAGAACCGCTGCATCTCCAAATTCAGGACATGAGCAAAACAGGGCACATGGGTCAGTTTTCCCTGTCGCAGGGCAGAGAGGAGGTTGGTGCCATTGTCGCTATCCACTATTCCAGGCTTAAGCTGGCGTGGCGTCAACCACCTCTAAGCCTGCCCCTGTAGAGCTGACAGAACCTCGGCCCCAGTGTGTCTCCCATCTCCCAAGCACACCAGCTTTAGCACCGCATGGCATCTCTTGGCCTGCATTCCTGCGTAGCCCCTCGTACGCCTACGGAGCATGGCTGGTTCTGAGGAAACATCACCCCGGCAAGAGGCCACAGAGGAAGAAGAGGGGTGGAGGAGAGAGGTGTGTCACAACCAGTAGTAGTGTTTTGGAGGCGTGGTGGTGGAACAACCTCCAGCATCCTTCCCAGCTGCCAACAGAGTCACCCAATGCGCCGTGAAAGAGGTAATGTCCCTGTCCATGCCTGCTGGACCATGAGTCAGCTGTAAGATGCACCTTACCACTGATTGCCTTCCACATGCCGGTAGAGAGCCGGAATCGCCTTGTGGCATTTGGGTACTTGCCACCGAGGTACTGCACATTCCACAAACTCACAGAAGGAGGCAGAATCTATTAACTAAAAAGTTGAAGTGCTAGCAATTTTGCTAAGCTAGCATTCAACCGCTGGGCATGTGGATGGATGGGAGAGTACTTTTGGCGCTGCAGCAGCTGGGCAGGGAAATTTGTCTGGTACCATCAGTAGATTGCCCGCATGTATTACTAGGTTGTGACAGCTATTTTTACACCTTCAGTCCTATCAGTGCAGGCTTCAGAGAGGACTGAGGGTCTAGTGGGGTTGGAGGTCCCAGCTGATAAGGGGCAAGGGGAGGTCCACTTTGTTCTTTGGTGTGGGTCTTTCTGGTATGCTTGCCATTGAACTGCATGGCAGGTCGACATGTCTGGTCAAGCATGTGGTGCCCAAGCATGGGCGAGTCTTGACATGCCAACTGGTGCACATGATGTGGTGGCCAAGCTCTGCGATGTAATGCATGTTTTGGCCATGCCTCGAGATATCGCTTGCATCACTGTTGGCAGTAATACTGCAACTGGGTCAAATGTTATCATCGGAGCTGCACATGTCATGTCAAATAAAGCCCACACAAAGAAATTTTGCAGTAACCTTCAACACAACATGCGTGTGCACAGGTGTAGCTCTGCGATGTAATTTTGGGTGTGCTTCTGCCTAAGCTGGCCCCTGGAGGGCATCCTGCCTCTTTGGAGATGTGCTGCCCCGTGGCTCCAGCCCTTATCAGTGACCCACTTCATGACTCACTCCGTTTCTCAACACTGGCTGTCTGAGCGAGGTGGGTCACACACCATGCGGAGGGCTGCTCCAGACCTTCTCTCTCTCTGCCCACTCTGTTTCACATGTGCCCCATCTGGTTCCATCATCGCATCTTCAAAATGTACAACGCGGTTCATTAACATGGGAATGGCAGCATGTACCCAATACTGTTCAAACAGTTCGGGCGACTCCTCAGGAGGACATGGTGGGACTAGGGAAGGATTGTGTGATGGCATTGTGCAGAGGGAAGAGGATGCCTTGGCAGCTGCTTTGTCAGACAAACTAAGCTCAGCCTGGGTGAGGATGAGGACGGCTTGGTCATCCACTCCTAATTTCTCTGCATGATGAGGCTCAACACAGCCAGCTCCTAAAAAAGGATGAGCGTGTCAGACGGCCATGTGCTGAAGAGAATGCACCGTGTCCACCACCAGCGTTTCCTCTAGATGAAAAGCCTGCTTGCCCTTGTCACTCTCTGCCTTTGTTGTCCTTCCAGACATTTTAATGGCCTGCACAGGACTAAATCAGTACACACACCTCGTACCTTTAGGTACAAACTGGAGAGGACAAGTGCAGTAAACTCCAAGTAGGTTTAAGTGAAAACTATACAGCACAGTGCAGTAACACCAAATACATTTAGGTGCAAATAAACAGCAGAAGTGCAGTAACAGATGTTTAGGTGCTATTAAACCGCACATGTGCAGTAACAGCAACTGCGTTTAGGTGCTATTAACGGGCTCTCCCCGTTCAGCTCCGGGGACTCATCGCAGGAGCAGCAATCGGGTCCGCGAGTCCGGGAGCTTTGGACTGGGTCACAGGAGCGTGCTGCGGGGGCGCTCCCACGGCTGGGCATTATCACAGGCTGTACCTGTGCATGCATGTGCCCAGCCGTGCCATTCTGCAAACGTAAATGTGCAGGAGGCGGTCCTTAAGTGGTTAAGGTAGGAGATAAGCAACACAAATTCACAGCTTTTGCAGACGTGCTGTTCTATATAGTCAATCCTAGGATTACAATGTTTAAGTTATTACCCACTACAGATCCGCACTACAGACAAAAGATGTCCACAGCGTGGACCTGAAGTGCCGGGATCATGTGTTTTGACGCCATGTTATTGTAATTCCCCGCACGCACCACTGGGTGGCGCACAGCGGGGAAAAACAGTGCCGTTGCATCGCTGAGTATTCGATGCGAGTACCCGTCGGCCGCGGTGTCCATCAGGTACACGCAATCGGCGGTGACAGAGCAGGGACGTGGAGCTCGGTGTGTAAACAGGAACGCCACGTCCTGTCAGGGAGAGGAGACAGATGCCGTTTCCCTTGTACATAGGGACACAGCATCGGTCACATCCCCCAGTCAGTCCCCTCCCCCCACACAGTTAGAACACACCCAGGGAAAACATTTAACCCCTTCCTCGCCCCCTAGTGTTAACCCTTTCAATGCCAGTCACATTTATACAGTAATTAGCGCATATTTATAGCACTGGTCACTGTATAATTGTGAATGGTCCCAAAAATGTGTCAAAAGTGTCTGCTGTAATGTCGCAGTCACAATTAAAAAAATAAAAATAAAACGCAGATCGCCGCTATTACTAGTAAAAAAAAAAATAGTAACAAAAAAATCATAATGTTGTAGGCGCTATAGCTTTTGCACAAAGCAGTCGCTTATTGCGATTTTTTTTTACAAGAATACGTGGGATAAATGGGATATTATAGCAACAAGTAAATATATATATATATTTTTAAATTGTCGCCCTTTTTTGTTTATAGCGCAATAAAAACCGCACGGGCGATCAAATACCACCAAAATAAAGCTCTATTTGTGGGGAAAAAAGGACGTACGTTTTGTTTGGTAGCCACGCATGACCGCGCAAATTTCAGTTAAAGCGACGCAGTGCCGGAAGCTGAAATTTCGCCTGGGCATGAAAGTGGTTTATGTGCCCAGTAAGCAAGTGGTTAAAGACTTTAAACCAATACGGCAAACTATCAAACGTCAAAATAAACAACCAAGTCTGAGATCTTAAATATAAAATCTTAATTTAAGCAAGAAGAATGGCTCCTGCAGAAGGAATTTAAATTTCCTTGGAAGAAAGAACCTAAGTATCTAGGAATAAAATTAGCCAATTCAACAAATCAGATATCAAAAACTATATATCCCTGCTAAACTAAATAAAAACAAATAAAAATAAGTAAGCCGCTTTGATAGATATGACGTATCAGCACCCTGATGCCCCTTTCACACAGAAGACCGTTTGGCCGCAGTTAAAAGCACTACAAATGTTTTGTGAAATTTAGGCTCCTGGCACTGCGATTAGCTGCATTTGCACATTGCGATTACATGTATTTACATGCGTTTAATTACGGCCGCATTTAGCTGCGGTATTCATTTCCACAGCAACCCTTTATTTTTTGTTGTTTTTGGGTCCCTTGAATTCTACCCATGATGCATTTTAGAACTCTGCATTTTAAAACATCTATTTTGTGTCTGTTCCCTCGCCGAGTGTGTGTTGGAGTTTGGAGCGAGAGGAGCTTTCTGTGTATTGTCCGAGATAGTTTAAGATGAATGCATGTATGGGTAGTTGGACGGCAATGCTCATCTTGCTATTCATGAAAATGCAATGCACCTGGATATGGATAACGCGGTCAATGTGGTTTTGGCATTCTGTGTTCTCTATAACTTTCTAAGGGGAAAGGAGATTGCACACAATGAATCCCCGTTACCTGTTTGTGAAGAGCACAGAGGGAGTGTTGCCATCAGTCGCCAAAGCAATCATGCACTACAAGTCCGTGAACATTTTTCTGATCATTTCCTTTGACGATGGACAGCTACAGTAAGATGATGTTTAGTCTTTTTTTTTACCCATTACATCAACCTTATTTTAACTTACATTTTTTTATGAAATAAAAGTAGTTTACAACTTTGTTCAATTAAATCGGTTTTATTTATTTTTCTTTGCTATGTAAAAATTAACAAATGGTATAAAAAAAAAAAAAGACAATCCTTATAAAACATTGATGCTTGCATCTATACAAAACTTGTTTTGTATACTATTTCCTAGAACGTATATGTTTTTTTCAAGTAAAACATGACACTTGACAACAGATAACATCCCAAAAAATACAAAGTGACTCATAAGAACATACATTATATTAACCCTCAAACAACCTGAAATATAGAGTATACCTGATTGGTTCTAAAATCTTTTTTTACTACATAGATGTGGACATTAGGTGCAGGAAACTGAACTTAAAGTGGAGTTCTACCCTGGGTGAAAAAACTTCAAGTATATAAAAAAAATAGACCAAAAACATTTGGGTCAGCGGTGGGTCTTCTACCTTCATCCTCCTGCGGTTTGAAAGCAGTCGGCACATTCACAAAGTCACGCTGCTCTCACACTGCCGGTTTCCTTACCGAGGATAGCGGTATTGAAAGCTATTAGGATTGAGGGATTGAGGGATTGGCCTCCGTGGGGGCCGAGTAGGACAAAGGGGTCGGACATTCACTAAAGGTGAAACCACTTTGCACTACAAGTGCACTTGGAATTAAAGTCATTGTAGATCTGAGTAGAAGATCTGAAATAGGGGGGAAGCTGCTGCCGATTTTCATCTTTCAATCATGTGCAAGCAAAACTTTTTTTTTCCTTGCATGTCTCCCTCAGATCTACAGCCACTGCACTTCAAGTAAATTTGTTTTTAGTAAATAATTCTTAAAGTGTCCTTAAAAGTCAGCAGCTACAGTGTGTGTAGCTGCCGACTTTTATAATTAAATAGCGGGGGTAAACCCTTGATAGTTTTTTGTAAAATCAATGCTATAAACAAAAATGGCTTGTTCAAAAGAGGGGTGCCGGTAGCAACATCAGCATCCATTTTGAATTTATGCTTCAGAGTGTGCAACATTCTACTGAGGGATGGTGCCACCAAAAAAGTTAGAGGAACCTAACCTTGGTCTCCTTAAAGGGGTTGTAAAGCTTTTTTTTTCCTAAATAGGTTTTCAGGTGCATTTTTGGTTCACTTTTTCTTTTCATTTCCCTTCTAAAGGGTTTGTTTTCTTTGTCTGAATTTCTTACTTCCTGTTCCTCCTCAGTAAGGTGTTCAGTAAGCCGTTCTAAATGACTTTCCACTGCTCGGATGATGGTGGAAAGCTTACTGAGGAGAAACAGGAAGTGAGAAATTTAAAGAAATAAAACATTTAGAAGGGAAATTGAAGGAAAAGGGTAAGCGAACCAACAATGCACTAGCTTAAAGGAAACAATTTAGATAATAAAAAACAAACCTTTACAACCCCTTTAACTTAAAGGGGTTGTAAACATTTTGTGCAAAGGTATCAGTAAAACATTGCATTAACAAAAACTGAAAAATCAAACAGTCATAAAAGTAACAAAACTACAAGTTGTCATAAACTGGGTAAGGGTAATGCAGGGAAGAATGGCTTGGTTCACTGCCAACATTTATAGGTGGTCTGGATTGGGAAGATGAGGGTGAACTGACTGGGTGGGGCTGCACATGCATTCTCTGAAAACCAGGATAAGATGGGAAAGGGTGTATACGTGTTGGTGGCGGCCCTGCGTATGAGTTCATGGCTGGTGTGGTGTCATGGCACTGATGACTGGGTATGGGCTTACTCAAAGAGCCACTAGAGGAATTAAAACCCAGAGCCCATGGTTGGAATCTTGGATATGGGCATTGCTGTTTGTATGCAGACACTATATACGTTAAATAGGCGTATATATCAACCCTAAACTCAGTGCGTGTCTCTGGAGGAATCTGAGTATACAAAGTAACATTCTCAAAAACATGACATCGGGGTATGAGATGTTGAGGAACTCATCTTTTGTGGCATGGCTGTGATTGGTTTCTCATTTCTGCAATTCTACGATTGAAAGATTCCTCAAAAAGTGTCTCTTGTTGCGTAATGCGTGGTCGACGAGTGGTGGAAGTAGACTGTGCTCTATCAAAATTTGCCTGCAAATAGATAGAATACATAGATTAGGCTTCTGATTTTGAGGTCACACTTGAACAGCATACCTGTGCTTGCTCAAATATTGAGCTTGTGTCAGAGGCAGAGCTTGTGTCAGAGCATGCAGCACATGTTTTGAATGTTATGAATAGATTCGACACATGCACTTGTAGTCCCAAAAACCTGTCACTGTCTTAAACCAGCAGTACAACCAAAAAATAAGCCGTTCTTTCTCCGAATATATGTACCAACACCAGCTGACAATTATTTAAGTAATATGTTTTTGTGGATGGAGGTTTTGATCTTTTAAAATACATCTTGTACAATTTTTTCTGAATCACATATTAAAGATATTTTGACAAGGAAAATTCATACCTGAGGTTCTGGAGGTTCTTGAGTTAATGGCTGATACTCTTGGGATGAAACTCTGAATTGGTTTCTTGACTGGTGTCAGCATCTTTATTTTCTGGTGACAAACTTGCACACCTTGCGCTGGCTCTTGCAGGAACACTTGACAGTTCTAGGTAAGAACATTACAAGTTTTAAAAAAAAATTATATGAATATCGTCATGTGTGCACTACATAATAGCCCTTTATCTGGAGCTGGGGGGGGGGGGACACACAAAAAAAAAAATAGGTCTACACCTTTCACACTGGAGCGCTAAGGTGCAAAGCAGCATCTGGAGTGGTGAAGGAGCGGTGTATATACTGCTCCTTCACATTTTCAGCACATTCAAATGAATAGGACAGTGCGGCTATACTGTCCACAAAGCATTAAATATATATTTTTATATACTTACGAACGCATCTCGGAGCGCCTCAAAAAAGACAAAGCCTCTGCATGGGGGTTGGGTTTACGGTGCGTTGAGGGTGCTCTGCTTCAATCCGCATACTTTCTTAGTTTACTTCTTTCTTGTACCGTCGCATAGGGATCTCCACTGCAATATATATTTCAATGTAAATTTCAAAAATAACGCATATTAGGACCAAACATTGAAAGATGATCTCCCCCCCCCCCCCCCCCAGAAACACTTCTAGAGAAGACACCAACCATTTTATTTTTTAGTAGCATTGACCCCTTTCACTGCCAGTGACATGAATACAGTAATCAGTCGCTATATTTTACTATGACAACTATGACTGCTACTCTCCCAAACAAGTGTCTGATCTTTCTGCCAAAATGTCGCTGTTCCTATGGCTTTTTTTTAATTGTCTAGAAAAAAAATACAAATACAAATGCCAAACCTTTGTGTGGTAAAAAAAGGAACAATTTGGTTTGCAGCATTATCACGCAGCGCTGTATTGCAGAAAAACAGCCTTGTCATTTAGGGGGTAAATCTTCAGATTAGTCTGGTTGTTATGGGAAACAGCTATGATGCATGTTTACTAGCACAGGGCGCCATGGGCAACAGGGGCGCCCCGTGCGGCCATCACAGCTCGCAGAATGTGAGTGGTAGCAGGGTCGGGCCGACGCTACCACTAGGCAGATTAGGAAGGCAGCAGCCTAGGACGCACTGCCACCTAGGGGCGCCGCTGACTCTTGCCTCACCTCTTTATCATTGTCGCTCCCCAGCATCCTGGCAGAGAATAGAGAGGCCCCAGACAGCCTTTTTGTGTATGTTTAGGTGTACAGGGGGTAAGGGTTTAAGATGGAGGGGCGCCACAGGATTAGCTCTCACAGGGCGCCTAAAACACCTAAGGCCAGCCTTGTACATAGACATGTAGCACTAAACCCCGAAGGAGCTGCCGCTTTAATTTGGGCCCAAACTCTACCAATAAACCCCACTAACTTGGCTTAATCCCCTTGGCACAGCTGTGATGCAATACAATGTATGACCATACAAAAAGACCTGTATTGTAACCCCAGGATCCACTGACTGCACTTTGAGGGAGAAAAACAGTACGCCACACCAACTGGATACTTAACCAGAGATTTATTTTACTGTGAAATATGCAAAAAAGTGATTACAGTAATTGTGCCATCATCCCAACGCAAGACAGCACAATTGATTTCAACAAACTATTTGAAAACAGTATACATACAGTACAGACCAAAAGTTTGGACACAGCTTCTCATTTAAAGAGTTGTTTTTATTTTCATGACTATGAAAATTGTAGATTCACACTGAAGGCATAAAAACTATGAACACATGTGGAATTGTATACATAACAAAAAAGTGTGAAACAATTGAAAATATGTCATATTCTAGGTTCTTCAAAGTAGCCACCTTTTGCTTTGATTACTGCTTTGCACACTTTTGGCATTCCCTTGATGAGCTTCAAGAGATAGTCTTCCAACAGTCTTGGAGCTCTGAGATGCTTAGCACTTGTTAGCCCTTTTGCATTCACTCTGCGGTCCAGCTCACCCCAAACCATCTTGATTAGGTTCAGGCCTGGTGACTGGAGGCCAGGTCATCTGGCACAGCACCCCATCACTCTCCTTGGTCAAATAGCCCTTACACAGCCTGGAGGTGTGTTTGGGGTCTTTGTCCTTTTGAAAAATAAGTGATGGTTTAACTAAACGCAAACCGGATTGAATAGCATTCTGCTGCAAGATGCTGTGTTAGCCATGCTGGTTCAGTATGCCTTCAATTTTGAATCCCCAACAGTGTCACCAACAAAGCACCCCCACACCATCACACCTCCTCCATGCTTTACGGTGGGAACCAGGCATGTAGAGTCCATCCGTTCACACGGTGGTTGGAACCAAAGATCTCAAGTTAGGACTCATGAGATTAAAGCACAGATTTCCACTGGTCTAATGTCCATGCCTTGTGTTCTTTAGCCCAAACACACCCCAACGTCTGCTTGCCTTTTTTTAGCAGTGGTTTCCTAGCAGATATTCTACCATGAAGGTCTTATTCACACAGTCTCTTAACAGTTGTTCTAGAGATGTGTCTGCTGTAAAAGGTGGCTACTTTGAAGAACCTAGAAAATGACATTTTTAGTTTTCAAATTTTGTTATGTATATAATTCATTGTTTTGATGCCTCCCGTGTGACTACAATTTTCATTGTCATGAAAACAAAGAAAACTCTTTGAATGAGAAGGTGTGTCCAAACTTTTGTCTGTACTGTAGGTTTATGTAGAAATTTTGGAGAAATGAGGCCAACAATATATATCATGTATAATAGATATCGGAATACCAGTCCTTAACTGCATATATAGAAAAGCTGTCTGGTAAGAGAACAAGGACTATAAATACCAACAGGTAAATCCAAAAATTTGTACATGATAAAAGGAATAATCAAAAATATACACAAGATTAATTTTATTGCAATGTGGTTTAGCCCATCAGGGTAAGAAATTAACCAACACTGCAATACACACATTCTAACAAAACAAAACCACATACAGGGGGGCCATCCGGTCATCAGATAGCGGTGGAAGGATATTTTTCTCAGGGAAATCCCTGTATATATGTACAAGAAAATCAATAGAAAAAATACAAAGGCAACAACCCTGGAGTGGTAAAGTATCGAATATGCAACAGTGCCTTTGTCCTTTGAGACAGCCGATACATTATCTGGATCTTATTACATCCGTTGTTTTATTTGGCTCCCAGAGACACTGATCACATATCTGAAAGATATTAGCATTTCCAGTCTACAGTGGTTTTTCATTACATACATCTTTGTGTCAGTATTAGTATTGGGATTACCTAATCCCTCTAATCACAGAGCAAAGACAAGCCTGCACTAAGCGCAGGGACGGCATGACAGGGTTAACAGAACCTTTGCAAGCACGTGGGAGTTTTCTGGAGAGAGGGAAGTGGGGAGGAAAGGAGAGGTGATAAATTACTTCCATCCCTCCTCCCAGGCAGTACAGCGTGGGGAAGTTCCCGCCCAACCTCCCTTTGTTACAGGCTTGTTCGTAAGTTGGTGTTGTAGCGGTTTGTGTTTTTTTTGGCGCTTTCCTTCATTGTTTTTTTTTTATGCAGGTACGCTTTTATGCAGTCGTGGCAGTGGCGGGTGTTGGACTTTGCAGGAGAAGAAACACCTCATAGAAGGATGTCAGTACCCATCGGTGGTATGGGTGCTGAAGGGGCGTTAATTTTCCAGTTAACCAAGGTATGGCTGGAATAGTGGCACTGCGGTCAGTGGTCGTCTGAGCCAGCTTGTCGGCTTGAGGTCTGTGACCAGAGCCAAGGTATCCCAGTGCCAAATAGTTATAAAGTGTTAAAAAGGTTACATGAGTGTTTTTGTTGATACCTGCAAAGTCCAGTGCTAGTTATGGATACAATTGTTTTCAGGAAATGTGGTTGTTTATATGTTATTTAAAAGTTAATATTTAAAGTCAAGTTAAAATAAAAAAAAAGGTTGCTACAGACAGTTTTTACTTTAAGTCAACAGTGTGGTCTCATTTAAGTTATAAGAATGGAGTATAAGTTGTGTGGTCTTAGCAGCAATGGGTATATTTTGGGATACCATAGTCATGGTGTAACTGCAACAACTATTTTAAAATCAATTGAAATGTCAAAGTATATAGGCCTCAAGCCTTCTCAGTGTCAGTTTCTCTGCTTCTCTGTGGAACTAAAAATCTCAGTGAGGCCTGTATACGAGTAACTGCGTGTGGAACTAATCAAACTGTGGGTCGTGACCCGCTCACCCACTGGATCGGAGCTTCGGGTAGTAACTTGTCCATGACTAAAACTTGCTTCTCCGTCAGCTCCGCTGGATGGATCCGGTCCTCCGATGCTCGGATGAGTGTCTCGTCTCTGCCATCCGGCCACCGTCCCTCGGGCACCCTCAGATCACTTGCCCGAACAGGGATTGTGTTCTTGTCTCCAAGGAAACCAAGAATAATCAAAACCTCTCTGCATTACCAGTATTTGGTCACTAGATGGCTTTAAATACTTAAACATAGCAATGTCTATAGATGTATTAAAGTATACAAACACATCAATATAAAAAGAATGTCAGAACTACAGACAAACCTTGCACTCACCTCAGTTATCTTGATCAGTTGCAGACATTTCGTCCCAGTTCGGTGTCACTGACATTTTCAACACTCGGTCAGCACATCCAGGGCAGTCCCATAACCCATGCACCAGGGCTATAATGGCCTCATGAGAGATATCTCTAGCCGCCATGCTGTCTTCTTTCCTTTATCTCTAGTTCTTTGAGTTATTTCCCTGGTATACTAATGAATATGTGCGCTTTTTGTTTTTCCCTCACGCCGCTATCCGCAGTCGACAAAAAAAAGACTGCAATAACCTGTTATGTGCATATAGCTGCGCTACATTGCACCTGGATGAAACAATTTTATTTTTTCTATTCACACCAAACCGCATGTAACGAAATCGCAGGTAAACGCTCTTCACCATTTCTTCACCAGTTTGGCCTAGAAAAAAAGCAGAGACAAAAACCATTAACAAAGAAGGTCCATACACAAAAAAAGGCCCCTGCTGTAGAACCACAGACTTAACTTGGGGGCAGTATGGGTCTCGGAGGCTGTCGCTGGTTCAATCCAAGTGTGTGCTCCATCCTCAAGCTCTATAAGGCGAGTGGAGATTGGCCAGAAAGATAGGCTGCTGTCGTACTGCTAAAATGTGCCTGTCCGGCATTTCAGCAGACTGTTGATCCAGATAGCATGTCCTCAGTGTATCACGCTGTGTTTCCTCATAAACATGGTGCCCGGACGTGCTTCATGTTACTTCCGGTCCCTGCGCCATTTTTTGTCACGGAAGTTTATCGCCATCTTGGTACACCTCGGCGAAGCATGAGGAGGACAACGCTCCACACAAGCAGAGCTAGGAAAAAAAAAAAACTAAAGTAATTTGTTACCACTTTCACCACCAGGTAAGTACCTCCTAATAGGGAACCCTTCTAGACAAAGTACAGGGACTAATACACTCAGGACTTGGCCACAACCGGCCCTGGATGATGCCAGATAAAGGGAGTCTGCCAACCACAGTTAACAGACCTAGGGAATATGTGTCGGTGCTCCTGGAGGGTCTGAAAATGCAAAACCACCAGGGATCAGAGGAAAGGGAGGGGCATTTTTAATTGTATTGGATTTGTGTTTCCTGTAGAGGGCGGAGCCAATCATCTCAAGTAGCTGTCCTGAAAGGTAAGGGGGAATATATTGCTTTTTACTTGTTTTGTTTATAGCGCAAAAAACTGCAGAGGTTGTCAAACACCAAAAGAAAGCTTCATTTGTGGAGATAAACGTAATTTGTTTGGGAACCACGTAATTGTCAGTTTAAGTGACAGTACCCAAAAGCAAAAAGTGACCCGGTCATTTGGCAGCCAAATTTTCTAGGGCTGAAGTAATTAAGGCTGCAAGACCCCTGACCCTTTGTCTGGACAGTGCTTATTGGCTGTGCGGATCACATGCACTCTCCCCAGAAAAACTTTAGCAATACACACCAAACGGAGCATGTGCAGCTTGCATCAGCCTTGCAAGAACAAGTTTTTAAATATGTACAGAAATTAAATGGGGTTGTAAAGCTCTGCGTTATGGTGAAACATCTGATGCTTACAAGCCCCCCAGCCCTACCGTTAACTTATTTGAGCCCTCGAAAGTCCCACATCATTAACACGCTTGGCTTCTCGGCCCGGTCTTATCGGCTCATCATTGGAGATTGATAGCGGCACAGCAATTGGCTCCTGCTGCTGTCAATCTAATGACAGGGCATGCAGGGCAGAGCGATACACTTGGCGGCTATGGCCACCACTATCACACGGGAGCGCACCCACAAGCTAACCCCCTTGTAAAAGAGCAATTCCTAGAACGGGTATTTGCTCTTGCGGGGAGGAGCAAACAGCCACCGAGGGACCCCAGAAGACCAGGATCGGGAGCCGCTCTGGGCAAAACAAACTGCACAGTGGAGGCAAATATGGTATGAATATTTTTTTTAAATTAACACTTACAACCTTTTTAAACATTAAAGCCAGCTATTTAAAAAAAAAAAAAAGGGAAAACCATAAGAAGCATCAAGGTGAAAACAAAGATTTACAACCCCTTTAAGTTGCACAGGCTGCGAGGCCCGTAACACTGGGTGAACTTTTGGTATTTTTGTTCAATACGTTTTTATTGATAGACAGAAAAAAAACACATTACAGCCCAATACAACACAAAAGTCAATGCAAAGAGGTACAAGCAACAAACAGTGCATGACAAATAAAACAATCTAATGACCCAACTGTGGCACACCAGGCCATACAGGCACTACACCAGGAGCACTACCATAGTTAACTTCCCAGTGCATCCATGTCATGTAAACATTACAATCTGACAGTGAGGCTTTCACATAGATTCCAATACTTGGAGTTATACCCCAGTGTTTAAGCACAGTTAAAACTGTATATAAGCAACTGAAAGAAAAAGTAGGCGATAAGAAAAAGGGAGAAAAAAAAGTAAAGGACAAGGTGGAGGTAGACGGGGGAGGGGTGTGTGACAAGCCACAGCACGATGCCATCTAAACCAGCTATGTACACCTACAGATTTAAACATTACACAGGTTGTGCCATAAAGTCCGCGTATGTTGACGAAAACTTAAGGGTGAACCAGCAGGACAATATTTTATGGGCCAAATCAGATTTTAGCGTTAGTGTAGTATTTTCCATGTAATAGATGTGATCAACCTCTAACAGCCATTGGCGTAAAGTGGGGACCTTTTGCTGCTTCCAAAACCTGGAAATAAGCGATTTGGATGCATTGAGGAGATGGGGGGTACTGTAATTGACTTAGAATATGATCCTACTAGCTCGTTAGTACAATGAAACAGTACCACCCAGGGATCTTCAAGCACCTTGGACCCTTGAATCCGCTCAATCCAATATAATACAAAAGACCATAATGGCTTAAAGGGCAAAACCACCATATATGTGCATGTGAACCTCGTTCTCCACATCCCCTCCAGCAGCAGTCGGAGATTGAAAAGTCCTTTGTAGAATTTCTGGAGTGTAGTGCCACCTCATTAATATAGTTTATAATTGACCTCCGCTGTTTGAGGATATGGAGAGAAATGCGACAGTTTAAACAGCGTTGGTCGATGAGTCTCATGTAGTTGACTTTGGAGATCACGTTCCCAATTGGCAAGGAACGTTTGTTGAGCAACAGGTGGTAAGGCTAACAGGGCTTGGTAAAAACCCAAAACAGGCCTCTGGGGGTTGGTTGCCCACAAGCCGGGTCTCAACCGCAGTCAGGTCTGACCGCAGTGGTTGGGGGAGGGACCTCACAAATTGAGAAAGCTGGTGATATTTCCACTGATCCATAAAAGAAATTGGCGCTGATGTAAGTCACATGATGTAATAAAGGTTCAGAAAAGATCCGACTTCCAAAACTAGTCAATGTTCCCAGGTGAAAAGTCATGACCAGTTATGTGCATCAGTGAGTTATAAGGCCAGCTTTGAGCCTTACACAGCGAGTCTCAAATTGCTAATGATGATTTAGAAACGGGGATATATTTGGGGTCAGTTTGCGAAATTTAGAGGGTATCCATATTAAAAGGGAATAATTCAGCCCCATACAAGTCCATTTCCAGCTGTACCCATAGTTGTGTCTTTGTGGTATTTCCAATCGGACAACCTTGTCAGAACGGCAAAAAAATATTTCCTAAAGTCCGGAAGCACAAGGTCCCCCTCTCGCTTCGGCTTAATCAACCAAGTATATGCGATCCTGGGGCACTTATGGTTCCACACATACCTACGAATCAAAGATTGTACCATCTTAAAGGACCCAAGGGGGATCCCATAAGGGATAATTTGGAAGAGAAAGCAATCTGGGCAAAAAAATCATCTTTACAATGCTAATCCGTCCAAGCCATGTGTGCCATCTGAGTCCACTTTTGCAAGTCAGTCCTAATTGAGTTCAAGGAATGTAATTACTACGGAAGAATCCAAGTTAGGGGTCAGGAATAAGCCTAAATATTTTAATGAGTGGGATTGCCAGGTAAAAGTAAAGGAAGGTTTCAACTGGGTCACTAACTTGCAGGGAATGGATATATTCAAGATATCCAATTTGGCAAGATTTTTAAATTTGCAAGGGATCCGGAGGGGCATGACCGGATATTGAGTCAGGGAGTGAGGAGAGGATGCTGGTGTGATCTCCAGCTACTCCATCCCAGCCGCTCCATGTGAGGAGACACCACTGTGTTATTTGGCCGCCGTCGCAGCGCTGTCCGGCTCCCTTTGGGCGCTGTGAATCTGCAGTGGCTGGTGGAGCGTAGCAGTGTGCAGCTTTGTTTGTCGTGCCCTCAGGAGACGTACGGCAATTTCAATCGTAATCTCGCGAGATCACGGGCAGTACTGCGGGAGGTACAAGGCAAGGAGGAAGGGAGAGTGGAGGGGAACAAGGACTGGTGTACTGATGAATGGACACATAAGTACTACAGAAGCAGAGAGACCCAAGGACATTGTGACTGCCTCTCCCTGGGACACGAATCGAGAGGGGCTTGTCGGTATGTGCAGTAAAAAAACATATGACGAGCCTGTGACCTGTGGAGAGGGCTGCAGAGACTGCAGCAAATGGCTGTGTAAAGTTAAAGTGTAAAGAAATTGTGTAGATTTTCTTTTCAAAACCAGGACTGTTCGGAGCTGGGATTTTTTTCTTTTACTTGTGCATCTCTGTGCTTTATAACTGAACTGTGGGGTTGCTGGTAGGTGAAATCTATCCTAGTTGATGCGCAGTTGACTGCCTCCTCTTTTGGACCTGTGCTTAGTGGAATCATCCTGGTACCGCCCTTTAAAGACACAGGGGAAATTATAACTTAAGTGTGCTAGTGTGATCCGCTGGGATTTGCACCCAGCAGAACCACCCTTGTGTGGGCCCCTGCATACCTTGGTCCAGCTTAAAGCTCTACCTCTCTAGCCACCCTGTATCATAAAATAGTCAAATATAGTCGAAAATATAGCAAAGAGACGGAAGGCTACTGGAAGGGATCCAAATTTAAGGCAGAGAAAGTCAGCAACAGCAAGAAAGAAAGGGCAGCCTAATTTGGAGAGCGGGGGGCCTCAAACCACGTGTTCTGCAAAAAATAAAGCAGCACAGGCAGCAGCAGCCAAACTGGAGCAGTTTTCACATACTACAGATAACTTGCCAGGGAAAGGGATTTAGTCCCAGCAAGCACAGGCAAAAAAAATCAAGCAGGGACATCAGCGGATAGGCAAAGCTATGGACTTTGTGCATCAGCCTCAAATACAACAAGCAAAAAAGCCCTACAGGTAAACCCCCAGGGAGCATGATGGTATCTACAAAAATCCCTACAGAAGTCCCTGTGGCAGGCTTCGTAGATGACACATTGAGGGAGGGAGAGCTGACACTGAAAGAAATATTATGCACCTTAAATGCATGCAAGGGGTCATTGAATAGTCTATCTGACCAGATAGAAGAAATAAAGGAAAAATTTGAGGCAATGGGTCAGGAACTGCAGAGAACTGTACAAAGGATAACAGTAGTGGAAAAAAGCCAATTAGAAGACGAGGCGCATCCACTAAAACAGATGAAAATAATGAACGAACAAATGGGGTGGCAGGCATCCAAACTCGATATCAAGAACAGGGTACGTAGAAACAACATTCGGGTAGTGGGTCTTCTGGGAACGGAGCGAGGGTACTCAACCCACATGGAGAAATGGTTTAGAGATATTGTTGGGGAAATGCTTTTTCGATGATCTTTGCGATAGAAAGGGCTCATAGAGTTCCATTCAGAGCCCATCTGAAGGATGGGCACCCTCGGCCCCTACTCTTGAAATGTCTTTATTATAATGACAAGGTAACAGCTTTGCAAAAAGCGAGAGAAGGGAGAAATCCTTTATAATGGATCAAAAGTTTGCTACATTCTGATTTTTCTCCAGAACAAAACGTAGATCTGAGTTTGCACCAATGAAACCACCTTCTAAAGTATAAAATTACATATGTATTACTGTACCCAGCACGTCTAAGGATAATGACTGCAGAGGGGTTCCTGTTTGACACACCAGGAAAGGTAGCACAGTGGCTGGAAGCGAACAAAGCACAATTACAGGATATGAACCAATTGACTGTCAGAGTACCATGGAAAGGAACAGATAAGAGTTATATTTTAAAAGGACATTTGGGCTCTTCCCTTCTGTTGCCCCTTAATTTTTATTTATTTTTTGCATTTTTTCCTCTCCTGGAGGGGCGGGGATATTGGGTCAAGGAAGAGAGGGAGGGAATTGGAAGTTTTTTTTTTCTTTTTGCTTTCCCCTCCAATTGGTACTTTTTGGGGTTTAAAGTTAGTTCTCTTTACTTGGGGAGGGGGAAGAAGAGAAGGAAGTGAAGGATTTTTTTCCCCACTTCTCTCCTGGTTTTGGCCCTTAGCTTCACTAAGGCAACTAATGATATAAGGGGATAGCATGGGTTGGAATAAAGAGCTAATTTTAAGTATTAATAAGTAGAGTTGACCGGACACCCGAACTTTACAACAAAAAAAAAAAGTTTGTGTTCGGGAACCCGGACTCCGAACCCCATTGAAGTCAATGGGACACAGACTTTTAGTAAAAGAAAAAATGCATGGGGTCCCCCCAAATTCAATTACTAGACTTTTTAGGTCTGGTATGGACATTAAGGGGAACCCCGATGTCAATTTAAAAACGTGGGGTTCCCCCCAAATATCCATAGCCAGACCCTTCAGGTCTGGTGTGGATTTCAAGGGGAACTCCACCCCAAATTTTAATAAAATGGCGTGGAGTTCCCCCTAAAACCCACACCAGACCTTTTATCCAAGCACGTTGACCTGGCCGGCCGCAGAAAAGGGGGGAGTGAGGCCCCCTCTCCTGAACCGCACCAGGCCACATGCCCTCAACATTGGGAGGGTACTTTGGGGTGTCGCCGAAAGCACCACGTCCCCATATTGATGGGGACAAGAATCTCATCCCTACAACCCTTACCCGGTGGTTGTGGGGGGTATGCGGGCAGGGGGCTTATCAGAATCTGGAAGACCTTTTCAACAAAGGGGATCCCCATATCCTGGCCCTTTTGTGTGAAATGTACCCCTACCATTTCACGAAGGAAGTGTAAATAGTAGTTTTCAGGAAAAACACCCCCCTGTAGAAAAAATTAATTATATTAAATGAAAAGCCAGCAGTGAAAATAGACGATCGATGCTGCTCCAATGTTTTCTATCCAGCTCCGGGTGATGTCTCCAGCGACGGGTGATCTGTCTAACAAATTAGAAGATCCATCCATTCAGAGCACAGCTCAGCGAATGACGTGCCGGAGCTTTGACAGGCAGGCCACGTGACCCCGTCCCGCTCTGACGCAAGGGGCATGTCTGGGCTGTCCCAGTGACGTAGCAGAGTGTACGTCCGAGGGGGACGGGGTCACGTGATGCTTGGCCCGCCTCCCCTATAAGAGAAATGTCAAAGCTCTGGCGCGTCATTCACTAAGCTGTGCTCTGAATGGATGGATCTGCTCATCGCTGGACCAACCGGCCGTCGCTGAAGAGATCACCCGGCACTGGATAGAAGACAACATTGGAGCAGGGAACAGCATCGATTGTCTATTTTCACCGCTGGATTTTTATTTGGTTTAATTTATAAAGTAATTTGTTCTACGGTGTGTGTTTTTTCCTGAAAACTACTTTTTACACTTCCATCGTGAAATGGTAGGGGTTTCTGATTCTGATAAGCCCCTTGCCTGTAAACCCCCACAACCACCGGGCAAGGGTTGTGGGGATGAGACCCTTATCCCTATCAACATGGGGACAAGGTGCTTTGGGGCATGTGGTCTGGTTCAGGATTGGGGGGCCGCACTCTGTCCCCCTCTTTTCTGCTGCCGGCCAGGTCAACGTGCTGGATAAGGAGTCCGGTGTGGATTTTAAGGGGAACTCCACGCCATTTTTTTAAATTGACGGCAGGATTCCCCTTAATATCCATACCAGACCCATTTTTCTCCCCCGAACTCCGAACCCAAACTTTCAGCAATTATTCGGGTTCGGGAGAAACGCAAAGTCCGTACCGAACGGGAACTTTACAGTTCGGGTTCGCTCAACTCTATTAAAAAGTGTACACCAAGACATACACTAAAATATACACGAAAACCAATATACCAAATCCCTTTTTTTCTTTCGCACATGTTCGTATAACTTTTTCAAGGGTGGAGCGGAGCGGTTGGAAGGTACACAGGATCACAAGAGGATGTTGAGGGGTGTGTGTGCAAGGAAGGGTTGACAGGTAGTTGTCACAAGTACAGCCTCTAGGGTTGGCCTAGATAGGCAAGGTTAGAGGAGGGAGGAGGGGGGACAAAATTGTTAAACATGAATATCACATCAAGCACAAGAGGGTGGGAAGTTTGAGCCCAAGGAACTTAAGAGTCGCTAATATATATTTTTTTGAAATGCACACCTAAAAAGGTAATTTTTTGATTATTCAAGGGCAAAGATGCAGATTAGAGGGCAAGGGACTGGTCTCTGCTTTGGCTTTTTTCTTGATTTTTCTTTCTGGTATTAAGGATTCCTCATCTGTCCGTTAAGCATGGTTCTCTTTATGAGAGAAAGCAGTATTCTCTCTCATCTGATCTAGGAGTTTTTGGAAGCCCAAGTGGGCCCTCTTCGATGTGTTCTCGCTCTATTTTTTATTGTTACAACCAGATGCAATACTCTTATATGATCTTGTAGCTCGTTATTCAGTGGGGCCTCTTTTTGGGGTGCTCTTCCTTTTTAATTAAACTTTGTTTTGTCTGGGTATGAGGCATAAAGCGGAGTTCCACCCAAAAATGGAACTTCCGCTAATCCCACTCCTCAACCCCTTACATGCCACATTTGGCATGTAATTTTTTTTGGGGGGGAGTGGGGGCTTCAGGAGGAGTGGGACTTCCTGTCCCGCTTCCGCCGAGGGGCTGGTTAGGCGATTAAGCTATATCACCTACAGCAGCCCCTCCCTGTAGGCGATTGCATGGGACACATAACAGGTCCCATGCGATGGCCTGTCCAATCAGCAGCGGGCCGCGCCGCTCGCGCATGCGCAGTGGGTGCCCAGCCGTGAAGCCGAAGGCTGTCACGGCTGGGTGCCCACAGTTGCGATGAGGATGCCGGCCGGGGGGGGGAGGAGCGGAGCCCCGGTCGGAGCATCGCTGGAATGCTGGAGCAGGTAAGTGATTGTTTATTAAAAGCCAGCGGCTACACTTTATGTAGCTGCTGACTTAACACAATATTGGCTCAAACACCCCTTTAACACATTTAATATAGGCTCCTCGAATGTCCAGGGGATGGGTGACCTGGTTAAAAGCTGTAATCTTTTCCACGCTTGAGTGGTATGGAGTAGAAGTGATCTGTATTCAAGAGACCCATTTAACAAAGGAATAAAAAGTCAAAATTATCCAATAGAATATATGTCAGTACCTTTCAGTCCACTTTCTATTCCAGAGGGGTGAGCATAAGGGTAAAAAAGGGAATTTGTTTCACATGTAAAGAGCTTAGATGAATCGGGATGCTATATTTTCTCTCATTGTTTAATAGAAAATTAACCTTATGTGTTGGCCAACATTATATTCCCCCCACCCTTTAAGATGGAGATCTTGTACAAGTCAATGGAATTTGTGGTAAATAAGGAAAATACTCCAGTAATAGTGGTGGGAGATTTTAATGTAGTTTTGAATAGAACTATGGATTCCCACCAGGGACATGGACTGCTGGGAGGGGAGAGAGACTATTAAATACATTTTTGGAAGAGGTGGGATGGTGTGATATTTGGATAATGAGATATCCAGAGGAGCGGCCAAATGCCTGTTTCTCGAGTTCATATACCACACTATCCAGAATAGACATGGCCTTGGGAAATTGGATAAGCCTTCAGTCAATTAGTAAAATTGCTCATTATCCAAGAAAGGTATTGGATCACTCCACTGGTGCAGACACTGAAAACAGGGAAAAGTGTCCCTAAATTAGAAAATAAGCTTTTTCTGGTTAGAACTTATGGGAAAACCAGAGGAGATAACTATAAAATTGAGAATTTTTGGATTTCAATTCAGGGACAGCACTGGAGGGTGTGGTTTGGGATGCTCTGAAGGCTTTTTTTAGGAGAATACGGATCCAACAAGTGGCCAAGATTAAGAGGAACTCCAGGGAATGGGAAGAAAAAGTTAGGAAAGAGGTGCTGGAGGCTGAAAAATATATGGAGGACCCAACATTGATCAAACAAAGGATATGGCTCGAGAAGCATCAGGAATATAAAATAGTGGTTAATAGGAAAGTGGAGAACAAGCACCTTTTCCAAAAGGATGGATGAGAGTGCAGGCCATACATTGGTCCTTCTAGCTAATACTAATTTGGCCCCCTCTAGTATCCCTGAAGTTAGGACATTGGGGGCGAGATATCCTCTCAAACATCCATAATATTGAACACATTTGTATTATATTATCAATATCTATATGAATCAGCAGAGTGTCACGGAAGGTCCCTGCATCCAAAACGAATGCTTCCATCAGATAATGCTTCCCATAGTCTCGACATAGATACCCGATATTTTAGCTGCCTTGAAACACACGAGACTAGATTTGTATGTGTGCCAAGTATGGAATGCTTCAATAGTACATTCTGCTGGTTTTTATCTAGTTACAAGCTGTTACAGGAACAATGGAACTCCCTGCCCTCCTTCACACCATGGGGGCTTCACATACTTTTAGATAATGACACCCCCTTGAGCTAATCACTATCCAGACATTTCGGCACCGGCTATATTTAACATGACCCGACAAGACACATTCCTTTAGATAATGACATCAGTAAAGTTAATTACTAATTGTAACAAAATGTGTTACCCAGACAGTCTGGCCCCCGCATAGCTTGTCAAGTTACCTTGAACATAATTGACATGCTAATTCAATACACCTGATAATCAAAAGGCTTCAAACAGTTATCACACAATAGAATGGTCTAGGAGCAGACCTGAATTAACACCTCTACAGTCTTACACAATGGACAATTAGTATATCTTTTGAGTCCAATGACCTGGTTGGGGGTCAGAATAAAATCACCCGTTATATCTCAAGACATCCTGGAATATGAACTACCAGTAAGGTCCCATCTTCTGCAATACATGAATCAATTTTAGTCACCCTACGGCCCTATTGGACATAAGGTGACCCTAGACATGAGAATCTGAGTGTCACACAGATTTATAAAAATGGTTATGTGTTGCTCCCGGAACTGTTAAAGGGGCTGAACTGTGCGATAGGGGGAAAGCTGCCTCCCTCAATGTCAGAAGCCACCATGATAGTGCTCCAGAAAGAATGAAAGGACCAATTAGATGCATCATCTTATAGACCGATATCACTATTATGCTCAGATGTTAAAATATTGGCCAAGGTGTTGGCGGCCAGGATAAATAAATTTCAGAAACTTATACCTCTGTATCAGTCAGGATTTTTCCCAATAGATGCACTAGTACCAACATCAGAAGGCTGTGTCTGAATTTACAGACGCCAACTGAGAACATAGGGGATAGATCCATCTTATCCCTGGATGCAACCAAGGCTTTTGATAGTTTAGAGTGGGACTATCTTTGGGAGGTTTTGGAGAAATTTGGGTTTGTTTTTTTTTCATCAGTTGGGTAAAAACACTTTATAATTCTTCAAGCGCAAAAATTAAAAATCAATAATGAATAGTCAGCGTCGTTTAGGCTAGAAAGGGGCAAGAATCAGTCTCCAAACATTACAATTACCAACAAATACAGGTCTGCCTGTCCCATACCCT
Organism: Rana kukunoris; assembly: GCA_029574335.1. Classification (NCBI taxonomy): domain Eukaryota; kingdom Metazoa; phylum Chordata; class Amphibia; order Anura; family Ranidae; genus Rana; species Rana kukunoris. Next base: position 151,129,631 of record CM056055.1, read on the forward strand.
AGTTATTTTTTAACAGCACATTTACAGCATCTGGGGGGGTGCATTACAGATGGCGGGGAGTGCTAGTGGGAAAATTATGTTAATGGGGTCCCCACATAATTCAATTATAGAAACCCTGGAGGCCGATTCCTTCCCAGCTAAGAATCTAACATTGAGTTTGGTTTTAAGAATATGGCAGGCAGGAAAATAAGCTTTGGGGTATAAAGGGTTAAGGGAATATTCCCCACTTTGGGATAATATCTGCAGGAAATCTTAGCTATGGGGAAATTTAAATAGGAAAAGTTAGGTATAACTAGATCGGAGCAATTATATGCAGGAAATATATTGAAATCCTTTTCAGAATTAAGCAGAGCATATGCTATTCCAAATGCCTTGTTTTACACTTACCTCCAGATAACACCCTTCAAGCCCAATTCAAAGCGTATCCGGTGAGATGGCAAAAAAATCACCACCTTCAAAGGTTAATTAAATCAGGGACTTCCAAAGGCCTCATTACAGAATTATATGACCGGATCAATGATGGGTCCACAGGGGGAAGGAGATTGGAAAAAAACAAAAAACAAAGGTGGGAGGATGTAGGCCCATAACAAATGAACAATGGGCACGGATACTGGAACTAGGGTTATCAGTGCCTCTTGCCCGTCACAAAGAGTATCTCATTTATTTTTAGTTCAGAGTTTATTACACCCCAAAAAGGCTATATAGTTTTGGAAGGAAATCGGACGACAAATGCTTTAAGTGTCACAGGAGACCTTATACACATGTGGAAATGCCCAAAATTGCATACTGGGCTAGGGTATTAGATATTATAAATAGAACCTTTGGGACAACCCTGGACATTGAGCCCAGGGTATGCCTTTTGGGTTGTATACAGGAGAGACACGAGCAAAGGGGCGTTACAGTAGCGCTTACAAGGTGTCTGTTCCAGGCTAGGAAATTGATCACAAAACTGGCAAGCACAGAAAGCGCCTACAGCAGCAGAATGGGTCAATGTGATAAACAGTACGGAAGAAAAAAGCAGTCCTAATTAGGCATGGAAATTTTTATTTTAAATACTGTGGGAGCCCTGGTAGAGCAAAATGGGGTGTCCACCCTAGAGAGTAAAATCTAGATCGGGGGGAGAGAGAGAGAGAGAGAGAGAGAGAGAGAGAGAGGGAGAGCGAGAGAGAGAGAGAGAGAGAGAGCGCAGTTTATAGATAAAGTGTGATTAATGTATCTGGAAGATTAAGTTTACATTGCAATAGTGGTAGAGTTTGTGTGTGAGGTACAAATAAGATAGGGGGGTAAAGGGGAGGGGAGAGTGTCTTATGGGAAAAATATGTACTTTAACCACTTCCTTACTGGGAATGTAAACCCCCTTCCTGACCAGGTGAAATTTCAGCTTGCGGCACTGCGTCGCTTTAACTGACAATTGTGCGGTCGTGCGATATGGCTCCCAAACAAAATTGGCGTCTTTTCCCCACAAATAGAGCTTTCTTTTGGTGGTATTTGGTCACCTCTGCGATTTTTATTTTTTGCGCTATAAACAAAAAAGGACGACGATTTTGAAATACAATATTTTTACTTGTTGCTATAAAAAATAGCCCAATTTAAAAAAAAAATCAGTTTAGGCCGATACGTATTCTACATATTTTTGGTTAAAAAAAAAAAAATCGCAATAAGCGATAGTAATGGCGGCGATCTGCGATTTTTATTGCGACATCATGGCGGACACATCGGACACTTTTGACACATTTTTGGCACCATTCACATTTATACTGCAATCAGTGCTATAAATATGCACTAATTACTATATAAATGTGACTGGCAGTGAATGGGGTTAACACTAGGGGCGAGGAAGGGGTTAATGTGTTTCCTGCATTGTGTTCTAACTGTGGGGGGAGGGGGGGTGACCGATCTGTGTCCCTATGTACTAGGAACACAGATCAGTATGCTCTCTCTATGACAGGACGCTGTCATTGTGAGAGCCGGCAATGAGAGATGATCTCATATTTTTACATATGAGATCATCTCTCACTGGCCCATCAGATCGCATCGCAAACGGCCACTCTGATTGGCCGTTCACGGCGATCTGTGATTGACTGTGTCCAAGGGACACGGCCAGTACACTAGTTCCCCGCCGCGCGCGCTGGGAACGAGGACAGGGGCTGCCGAGAAAACACGGCAGCCCGGAGATTTAGCACCACCCTGCGGCCGCATATAGTCGTACGGCCGTAGGGAAGTGGTTAAACTATGTAATGTGCTTCTATGGATAAAGATATATGTATTCTAAATAGATTTTTTTATATTGAAGAAAACAAAGTATATTTTAACAAGAAAGGGATCCAAATTTGGCAAAAGGCTGACATGAGAGGGAAGTAATAAGGGGCTGTTGAACAAAAGGATATCATCCGTATATGCTGCATATTTATGTTCCGAATTACCTACTTTAATTCCATGGACACTGGGATCGTTACGAATTGTAGCTAGAAAAGGTTCTAGGGAAAGGGCAAAAAGGATAGGAGAGCAGCCCTGTCGAGTTCGATTGTGCAAAGTGAAGTATTCGCAACTGAACCATCGGAAAATTGTGCCGAAATTCGACAGCATACTCAAGCCCACACCCAGATGCGCCAATGTGGCCATCAGGTACTCCCAGTCCACCCTAACAGGCCTTTTCAGCATCAGTCGAGTAAAGGGTGGGCTGGGATGGGAGCACCTTCGCACAAAAGCGGTCAAAGACAGTGTCCTGAGCGAATTATCCCTCACTTCCCTGCCAGGTATAAACCCTGTCTGGTCCCTAGAAACCCATTGGGGAACAAATGGCATCAATCTCAATGTTATGGCTTTAGCGTATAATTTGGCATCTATATTCAACAAGGAAATCAGAAGGTAATTGCTGCAGACTAAGGTTCCTGTTGGGTTTGGGGAGCACTGTGATGTGGGCACGAAGAGTCTCCGGGCAAAAGCTTCCACCCACCGAGATTGAGTTGGCATAACAAGTTAGAAATGAAAGTAGCGTGTCAGCAAAGGCACGATAGTAAGCGACAGTGAACCCATCGGGCCCTGGTGCCTTGCCATTAGCCATAGATTTAAGCACCACTCTGAGCTCTGTGGAAGTGAACTCTCCCTCCAGAGCCGCAACAGGGAGTTTTGGTAAATGGGTCTGCTCCAAATATTCTTTTACAAGAAAAGCTTTACACTCATCCTGAATTTGTCGACCCACACTGTAAAGTTAATAAAGCGAAATTCCTTAGCAATATCTCTAGTTTCATACACCAAAGTGTCAGCACGGGATTTAATTTTAGCTATACAAGAAGCACATTTCTTCTGCTGCAAGGAAAGTGCCAATAGACGGCTAGGTTTTTTACACCTTTCGTAAAATTGTTGGGATACCAAACGCCCAGTTCCATAAGTTTGCCGCGTATGTGAGCTTCCCTTAAAAAACACCTGCTTTGATACCAAGGGGGCCATTTTCTTGAAAATAATGAGTGCCGCTTCTGTCTTTTTGTCCATCTCCTCAGATAAATGAGTTATTTAGCTTTTAGTTGGTGGATTTCAAAGGTATAGACGGTATACGCTAGGTTATACTAATAGGGGAGTGGCCTGAAATCAAGGACACCTCAATGCATGAGCGAGAAAGCAAATCTAAATAATGGTGGTTTATCAAAAAGTAATCTATCCTGGAGTGGGAGCTGTTAAGTGGGAAAACTGTAAAATCCTTCTCACGAGGATGCATTATACGCCAGACATGCAGTAGCTGCGCATCATGCAACCTCTTGCGAACATACACAAGGCGTCTGTGGGAAATACAAGATCTACCCAGGGAAGTGTTTAACGAGGGCTCCATGGGAACATTAAAGTCACCTTCCAGCAAAACACAACCTTGAGCAAAATCTTTTAACTTGGTCAAAGTGGAAGTCAGAAAACTCCCTTGGCCAGAATTCGGAGCATAGGAATTAGCTAAGGTGCATTTCAATTTACCCAGAGTGCCCTTCAAAAATATATCTACTATACAGATCTGTGAGAGAGTCCTCAATCAAAAGAGGATCCTCTCTGGAGCCCAATAGCCACTCCATTCGCTGTAATACCATGTAGGGTAATTGTGTGCATACCTTGAACCTTGAAAATGTTAGGAATGGAGCATTTGATTTTCAGAATTCTTTAGTAACAAACCATCAGGCACCTTTTCACATCTAATGTAGGAAAAGTTTCTTCCCCTGCATTAGTAGAATTTGAATAAAAAGTAGGCACTTTTGAAAGAAAGGCAGGATCCATCTGAAGAACCACCCGGTCTGAAAAGATTCTTAGAAAAGGTTCTGTAATGGCCAGAGTTTGGAGCTCGCCGACTTGCTGATGTAATGGCCATTAAAATATAAAATTTGAGATTTACATTTTTTAAAAAGAAGTATCTTTTAAAGGTTCAAACAGCTACTGTGAAACCCTGTAAATTAAATAAGTCTCAACTAGGAGAAACTGAGTGTCACAGGTCTGTTTCAAGCAAGTGCCCTAAAAAAATAAAAATAATCTAGAAATCAAGGGTTCTCTGGACAGTTTCTCCCCCCCAAACAGAAAAAGCCGCTACCTGCGTTTTTAAGGTACTGGTCCTTTCTCCATTCCCTCATGGAGAAACTTTAGAACTTAAACACTTGGTTTGAAGTTTTTTGAAGACCAACAAGAGTTGAACTTCCATACTTTAAGGTAAATAGCCCTAGTTACCTCCTTTCTACTAGACAGACACTGTCAGAATGTTTTGGCTTTTAGAAGGTCTTCCTCAGAAACCAAGTGCTTAAGTGTAACATGTATGCTTCTGGACAGAGCATTGTGTTAGAAGGTGCTTCCTGGATGGTAGTTTCCATGGAGGTTTTACTGTTGGATTCATAACTGTTGCAAACCAAGGTCTTTTTGGCCAAAACGAAGTGTAGCGCCCCCTTACTTTCAGTATGGGCACTACACTAAAGTTAGTGGCAAAGTTATGTTGGTCACCAGTGTTGCTCATCTTACTTTTAAAAAGTAATAAGTTACAGTTACAAATTACTTCTCCGAAAAAGTAATTGCGTTAGTGACTCAGTTACTACATTGAAAAAGTAATTAGTTACTCAGCAAAGTAACTGAATTTTTTTTTAATATTCTACAATACTTTGTTGAGAAGCAGATGATGGGCGCTTGCCAGGGAGCAGTGAGTTAATACTCCAAGACAAAAGAATGCCAGATCCTTGAGAGAAGAAAACCGGAAACAAATGGTGATCTCGTGTATATCCCAGCCTAGGTGCATCCGTCCCCCCATGTATGTGCAGCTAATAGGACTTAAAACCCTTATCCATCTGCTACACATTACATCCAAATTACAAGCTGGATTAAAATGTATGTTTATAATATACATTCCCTTGACGTTTACAGAGTCTAATTTAAAATCTTATATTAGGCTTTATTAGAATTATCTATAGTTTATTGTTTATCATTTTATTTATCTTATATAAGCTTTATTAGATGCAAGGGATCTGGAATGGGGATGTCAGATTTTTCTTTGTTGTCTGATGAAGAGATGAAATCACTGACCAACAATAACCTGCTGATCATTGGTCTGTATAGGTGTCCTCCACTTACCATGTTGACTACTAGATGTCACTGTGTACACTGTGTTGTATAGGGAACGTTTGTTCTGTGGAACATTTTGTTCTGGCCATGTGTTCCCCGGATCATTGATCAGGTTGCGCACAGTGTGTGTGATCGATGTGAGTTGTTCCCCGGTGATAGGTCAGTGTGAGGCGGGTGGGGCTCATTGTATCCAGGGCTCCTTGCGATTGGGAGTTTTCAGACCGCTGTGACAGGCCATCACAGCGGTCACATGATTCTAAAGTGGAGTTCCACCCATATTCATATTCACAGCGCCGGCAGAAGCAATTACTCTGCTGCCATCTAGTGGAGGTAGATGTAATTGCGGTAATGCCACCCAAGTAATGGGAACTGCGTTACCGTGAGGGGAAAAGTAATCAGGTAGATTACTCGTTACACTCAAAAGGGTCTGCGTTACGTAACTGCGTTTATTGTAACTCCGTTACTTACAACACTGTTGGTCACTCTTAAATTTGTTGAATTTGGGCTGCTGTCATTTTAGAACTGTCCTGTGGGTCAGTCTGCACTCTGGGGGTGTCAATCTCACCCCTGAACAGATTGCGCCAGAGGAGTTCAGACACTTTTTCCCCCAGCGGCCCCTCGTGGGGCATGCTGGGGGAGGGTATATCTGTGGCAGGCATCATTTTTTGGGGTTCTTCGCGGGTTCCTGGTTCCAGGTGCGGCACCCACCTTTAGGGTGTGCGCATCCAACAGACCCCAGGGATATGGCCTACCAGGCCCAGTTCGAAAGTTAAGCGGAGTTCCTGGCGGACGCTGCTGAGGGGCCCCAGTGACTTGCTGGGTCCCCTCACCACAGCGAGAAAGATCCTAGGCCGCTGGCTGTATGGTGAGGATTCGGCTCAAGGAGAACCCAGAGGCAGGTTATCTGAGAGACTTTAATGAACCATCGGGGATCTGGTGACCGGCACACTGACAGGTACACTTCAACTGTCAACCGGTCACCCAATTGTAATTGACTGGAAGGATTCGCTCTGCTGTTCACATTGTCAGCATTGAGCCTGTGGCAGAGACCTTATCTGGCAGCTAAAATGTAATCAGAGCCAGGTCCATAGCAAGGGCCTGTTCCTTTCAGAAACCTTAAAGTAGACATCTGGCTGTCAGGCTTGTGGCAGAAGTCTGTCTGGGATCACTTCACCCACTCTGGCTAGAGTGGCGACGCATTACATTGTTACTGAGAGCAGGCTTGCTCTTTTGTTTATCCAAGCCTGATACTGCAATGTTTGCTTTACTTCCTCAAATTGTTTTATCTAACTCCTGTTTATGTTGGTCGTGTTGGACCCAAGAAATAAAGCATTTAGAAAACGTTATCTACTGGCTGGACATTCGCTAACTGCTCTGCTCATTAACTTCACCCCTAGACAACACTAAAAGGTAACTTAATACCCCAATCCCAAATCAACCAGCGGCCCCTGAGGGGGTATCACTACAGAAGTGATCAGGATGAAGTTGGTACTTCCCTGAATTTCCTTAGAACCAACATGATTAAAAGGGGGTAAAGATGTAAAGTGCAGCTCCCCTAGGTTCACAGCATGCACTTCCACCATGGCGGAGGAACCAACTGAGGCCATGGTGGAAGAGGAGGGACTTAAAAGACCGCATGTGTTTTAGTTTTAGAGGCAGAGCTGCTCTCTCCAAGGTTGTCCTAAAGGCGAGTTGAGAAAAAAAGTACCAGTTACACTTACCGGTAACGGATTTTCTACAAAATCTTCCAGGACGGCACACCTGAGAGATGATGGTCTCACCTGACAGGAAACACAAACAGTTTAAAAGGCCCCACCCTTCCCTCTGGCCCTCAGTAATGACAAAGTATATACCAACACCAGTGTCAGAGGGAACCTTCTGTGAACACAAACGTTACTAACATTTAAGGGTGGGAAGTAGGCCTGCCGTCCTGGAAGATTTCCTAGAAAATCCGTTACCGGTAAGTGTAACTGGTACTTTTCTCTAGTCATCTTCCAGGACGGCACACCTGAGATGAGCAAGAAGTTCAGGCCTACCTTAGGGTGGGATCACCGTCTGTAGGACTTTCCTGCTGAAAGCCAAGTCCTGAGGGGCAACAGCTCCACTCTGTAGTGCCTCAGAAGTATTTTGGCTCGTCCACGTTCCTGCTTTGCAGATCTGATCAATCGAATGCGCCTGCCCTCTGCCCAGGAGGTCGCCAGAGATCTGGTTGAGTGAGCTTTAATGTGGACGGGAACGGGCTTTTCTGCCTGTTAAGCTATTGTGATAGTTTGTCTTAGCCACCTGGCTATAGTAGGTTTAGAAGCTTGAAGTTCTTTGTTTAGGCTGGAGAAATTTAATAAATGATTAGAGCTCCTAAACTCGCTCACTCTGTCTAAATAGGTTAGAAGGCACCTTCTAACATCTGTTTATTGTTTATTGCTTGTATAGAGTAGAATCACCCGAAGGTATCGAAACGCTTCCAGACCTTAACAATTCACAACGAGACCGGGTGTTACAGGCTTAATTTAACATAGTAACAATATACAATATGTACCACGATTAAAATCATGTAATATAATATAGAACCAAAAACCAATACGATACAATATTAAACCATAAAAATCACATAAAACCAACGGAGAGATAACACACAATTCCCCGTAAAACAAATTCAGCAGTACTACCCTCCAAAATGCCCTAACCTCAATACTAGCATTCTGCCTCTGCCCACAGGCAGGTTTTAAGATCCCTCCTAAATGTAATCAAGTCCGGACTGTCTAAGACTAAGGGGGAGTAAATTCCAGTCTCTCGGGCCGAGCACAGAAAAAGCCCGGCCCCCCCATTTTTTCAGCCGACTCTCTGGCTGTTCAAGGCGGAATTGGCAGCTCCACCTAAGGGAGCGGCCAGTAACACGTCTATTCAATTTGGCACAGAGATAGTCGGGTCCTAGCCCGTGAAACGCTTTAAAAACAAGTGTTAAAATTTTAAAACGCACCCTCTGACCAACTGGCAGCCAATGCAGGGCAGCCTGATGTCTCGAGGTGGGGCAGTGGCCTCTGAGGTTTAATGCAAGCCTTACCGCCTGGTTCTGGATCTTTTCAAATCTCCCAATCTGGACTTGAGGCAGTCCAGCAAGGAGACCATTAGAATAGTCCAGATGCGGAATGACCAGAGCGCGCACCACCAAAATCCTTTCCAGTTCCGAAAGAAAAGGCAAAATGCGGTAAAGAAGCCACATCTTAAAATGGCAGGTTTTGACAACCTGACCGACATAGGGGATTAACATCAAGTTGCTGTCAATCAGGACCCCTAGTGTCCCCACCGTGTCAGCCGGCCGGGGGCACACCCTAGCCCCATCGGGCCACGATAACACCCAGTGTCCCCCAGTAATATTCCCCGATCTTAGAACCTCGGTTTTGGCCTGGTTTAGCTGCAGGCAATTAGCTGCCATCCAGCTTTTTAATCTCCAAACCTGCAACCAACTTGGCCTCCGCCTCTGGCTCATTGGTCGAGATTCTGTAAAACAACTGGATGTCATCCGCATAGGACTGAAATCGAAGTCCCAGATTTGCAATCACCGCCAACAGAGGGCGAAGATAGATGTTAGAGAGAAGAGGGGATAGCGGGGACCCCACATGTCACCTGGATAGGCTCCGAGTAGAAGTCCCCCAGTTTCACCCTATACTCCCTTCCCTCCAAGAATGACTTAAACCATTTCAGGGCCTGGTCACTCACTTTCGCCACCTCCTGAAGCCGCGTCAGCAAAATCTGGTGATTTACTGTGTCGAAAGAGGCTGACAAATCCAAAAGAATGAGGATTGAGTGGGCCCCACGGTCCGCGTCGACCAGTAGATGGTCCATGAGATCCAGCAACGCCGTCTCCGTCCCATGTTTGGGTTGGAAACCAGACTGCCACTTGTCGAACAGATTGCCCTCCTCCATGAAAAGCTGCAGCTGACCACAGACTACCTTCTCTGTTATCTTGGCTGGGAAGGATAGCCCTTTAATAGGCCTGGACTTCTCCGGGTCAGAGGGATCGGTACCACTTTTTTTTAAGATAGGGGTAACAATTGCCTGTTTAAAAAATCTGGGGACGGTACCATCCACTAGAGAGCAATTGATAAGATCAGTTAAAACTGGGACTAAAATAACACAAGCTTCTTTAAACACCTGGCCCGGACACGGGTCGGAGGGAGGTGCTGAAGCCTTAGATTTAGCTATTAAATCCAGGACTTCTATGGCTGAAACTGTGCTAAAATCCAATTCTTAAACCAGAGTTTCAGGTATCCTTACCGCCGACAAGGGTGACCTTGTCACCTCCAGTTCGGCACTCACCTGGCCTTCAAGGCCCTTATATATTTTAATTATTTTATTCACAAAAAAAGTCTGCAAACTCTTGGGCTTTCTCTTTAGAAGCCTTCACCTCCAGCTGGGCTGCCTGTGGACTGGCAAAATTCCTTACTATCCTAAACAACTCCTGAGAGTTATTGCCTGCAGCCTCAATCCTAGATGATATACAAGATCTTTTTGCACGTACAATTGCAGCTTTATAACCGTGCATAAAGATTCTCCATTTTAGGAGGTTAGGTTTGGACTGGTTTTTCCGCCACATTCTTTCCAAGGCTCGTCCCTTTTTCCTTAAGTTAGCCAGATCAGGAGAAAACCAGTCTGCTGAGCCCAGTTTTCTACCTTTTTTGCTTTTCGGGACTGTACTGGAGCTACTTTATCCAGGGCTGCTATTATACCATAATGCAGCATCTGCAAAAACTCATCTGGTTTTGTTTTAACTTCTAAGTTATGGGCTAATTCTAAGTATTAAATAGCTCTTGGGGGAAGTCTTTAAAACTTCAGAAGGTAGCATCTTTATGCTGAGCTTCTTTATTATCGCCCCCACCTGGAAGATCTATATCAAACAATAAAATTGCATGATCAGACCAAGGGTAGGGAGCCACATTCCGCAGGGATATAGCTATATCCCTGGAAAGTATTACATCCAGAGTATGTCCCAACATATGAGTAGGTTCCGTCTTCAGGATGAATAGGTCCAGCTCGTCTCCTCTTTGACGGAAAAGACAAGTTTCAGCTAAATCTGGTTTGTCTAACCACACATTAAAATCACCCAACAGAAGTGTAGGGGCAGACTTATAAAGGGCATTATCCGCCCAGGTCCAGAAAAACTCTAGTGCCAAAGTTTTTTTTGGCAGGGTAAATGTATATAATATGTATATCATAAAAAATATTAGCTGCACATTTTAGTTGCAGGGACAGAATTTCACAACCCATTCCCTGAGTCTCATCCCTTTTTTAATAGTAAAAACTTCCTTAAAGATAATAGCAGTCCCACCTCCCTGCCCATTAACCATATTTTGAGTAAATATCTTGTACCCTGACGGTACTGCTGCGGATAAAGCGGAAATAATTGCATCCGTCAGCCATGTTTCGGTTAGACATAAGAAATCACAATCATGTTCATTAATTACATCAAAAATATTGTTTGCATGGGCCACTAAGGAGCGAACATTCATTAAGGCCCACTTACTATTGCCCACCGGTCTCCCTGCCATTTATAGGGGGCTTAGTCAAGGCCACGCTGAGCACTCCCCTCCAAACGTGCTTCCTTCCGTACGCTTTTTAAATGGGTTCTAAACCCTCGACAGGGACCATAGGCCCCATCAGTATGTTGGTGTCCCTTGTTAATACAATTCAGAAACGCAGCTTTTAATCCATCTGACTCCACTGCGCCATTGTTATAAAACTGTAACAAGTCCATTTCTGATATTTGTATCCTAGGGGCCATAAGAATACTATTTAACACCAGATATACTTTAAAGAGCCAAGATAAATGTATCGGAGTGTCACTTACAATTTTAATACTATCTTTAATGTCCTAGATTCTTTTCCAGTTTTGGGAACCATCCACTTGGTGTGCACCCTCGCCAGTCAGATAACGAGCTGTGTTCCCAGTTCCCTTCTGCTGAAACAAAAAAAAAAAAAACAATCCGGCAGCGTTTGGCGCCCTCGCCGGTCGCAGACGCCGTACCCTTTGTCGTGCCCTATGGTTCGCCAAGGGCGCGCCACCGCGGGCGCCGCTGCGCGTCAGCGCTCTGGCCCAGTTTATGAAGGGCGGGCAGGTGGGGCTGATGAGGCAAGCCACCTGCGGGGGGCGGAGCCTAGGCGGAGCCCAGGAGGGGCTCTGGCAGATGGAAACGCCTGCTCCCACGCCTCCCAGCAGTTGTCACAGTCCAAGTCACAGGGGCACAACAAACACTGGAAAAACGCACAGCAGGACGTGGAGACAAGTTGCACCGGCAGCGGAGACCACCTGGCAGGTCTGGATAGCGCGTCAGCGCTCTGGCCTAGTTTATGAAGGGCGGGCAGGTGGGGCTGATGAGGCAAGCCACCTGCGGGGGGCAGAGCCTAGGCGGAGCCCAGGAGGGGCTCTGGCAGATGGAAACACCTGCTCCCACGCCTCCCAGCAGTTGTCACAGTCCAAGTCACAGGGGCTGCAGGAGCACAACAAACACTGGAAAAACACAGCAGGACGTGGAGACAAGTAGCACCGGCGAAAAATTAAATTTTTCCTCTCATTTTTTGGGTTCTGACAAAAGGAGTGGAGAACAATTTCTTGTGACCGGTAAAATTCAGAGGTCACCTTTGGCAAATATAATGGATCCTGTCTGCGGATTACTCTATCCTCTAAAAGCAACAAAAAATGGAGTTACACTTACTGGTAACGTCCTTTCCAGTAGTCTTTCAGGACAGCCACAATAGAGATATAGGCTCCTCCTTTTCCTTAGGAAACACTGCACAGCCTTTTAGAACTCTCCTCCCCCTGCCAGACCTCAGTTTTTATATGAGCACCTCCGGTCAGCTGGGGAGACACAAGAACATGTTAGTAATCCATCATTAATCATCAACATCATACTATGTTCCTGTAATAAACAAACCTTCCATAACTTCGGGTGGGTAACCAGGGCTGTCCTGAAAGACTACTGGAAAGGACGTTACCGGTAAGTGTAACTCCATTTTTCCCTTCTCGTCTTTCAGGACAGCCACAATAGAGAGGATAATCGAGTACTCACCAACTAGGGCGGGACTATGGCTTGCAGGACCTTCCGCCCGAAGGCCTGGTCACCTGCCGACACCAAGTCTACTCTATAATGTTTGACGAAGGTGGTGTAGCTGGACCAAGTTGCTGCCTTGCATATTTGTTCTGGCGTGGCTCCAGCGGTTTCAGCCTGGGAAGCAGCCACTGCTCGTGTAGAGTGCCTTAATTCCTGTAGGGACCTCTTTACCAGACAAGGCATATGCTTGTTCAATAGCTAGTCTAAGCCATCTAGCGATTGTGCGCCGAGACGCTTTCTGTCCTTGCTTAACTCCAGAAAATAAAACAAAAAGAGTGACTTCCTAAAATCTTTGGTCAGCTCTAAAGAGTGTAGGATGCATCTCCTGACGTCCAACTTACTAAACCTAACTTCCCTTTCACCTGAGGGATTAGGGCAAAAAGAGGGTAGCACCACCTCCTGACTCCTATGGAATCTAGAAGATACTTTGGGTAAAAAGGCCGGATCAATCTTGAAAACAACTCGATCCGGAAAAACAATACAAAAAGGGGGTCTAACTGACAAGGCTTCTATCTCGCTGACCCTCCTAGCAGTGGTCACTGCAACCAAAAAGACGGTCTTTAAAGTCAACTCCCTCAACAGACATCCGTCCAGGGGTTCAAAGGGAGACCCTGTTAGGGCCTGAAGAACTAAGGATAAATCCCACCTGGGGAAGGGGGGCCCCTGAGACGGTCTCCGTCTAGATAATGCTCTGAAGAACCCGATTACCCAGGAGTTGTTAGCCAGTGGTCTTTCTAGATATACACTAAGGGCGGAAACCTGACTCTTAAGGGTCCTGACTGAAAGACCCTTATCTGCCCCACACTGTAGGAACTCCAATACTGAAGAGGGGTTCTGCACTGAGCAGGAATATTCTAGGCACCACTCATTAAAGCGAAGCCAGACCTTCCTATAAATAGAGCGGGTTTCCTTCTTCCTGCTACTAAGGGTGGCAGTTAACCTTTCAGAAAACCCTTTAGACCTTAGCAAGGTCTCTTCAGTAACCACGCCGCTAGGTTCCACCTGTGTGGGTGTGGGCAAAGGACTGGACCTTGCGAGAGAAGATCCCTTGTGGATGGGAGGAAGAAGGGAGGTTCCATGGTCAGTTTGAGGACCGAGAACCAAGCCCTTTTCAGCCAGTGAGGTGCCACTAGAATCAGAGAGGTGTTCTCCAGTTGGAACTTTCTTAGAACTGCCGGTAGAAGCACTGGAGGTGGGAAGGCATAACAAATCCCGAACCTCCAGCTATGGGATAGGGCATCTACCCCCCTTGCTCCTTTGTTCCGGGAGAAAAAACAAGGGGTTTTCGTGTTTTCCTTTGACGCGAACAGGTCTACCTCCGGAGATTCCCACCTCCTGACTAGTAGATGGAAAACTTCCTGACTGAGCCCACTCGCTCTCTCTCTCTCAACTGACTTCGGCTGAGGAAATCTGCCGTCTTGTTTTCTATTCCTTTTAGGAAGATCGCTGATAATGACAGGGTATTTGCTTCAGCCCAGTGAAGAATCCCTGATGTAATGGCCGACAGGACTACACTTCTCGTGCCACCCTGCTTGTTCAGATAGGCCACAGCCGAAGCATTGTCCGACCGCACCTGGACGTGGTGACCCTGAAGCTCTTCCTGGAAGAATCTGAGGGCTAGACTGACCGCCATCAGCTCCTTCCAATTGGAGGATTTCCCCAACTCGGCATCTTTCCATACGCCTTGCGCTGGAAGGGACCCCTAAGTGAGCCCCCCAACCTCTGCCGCTTGCGTCCGTGGTTACCACCTGAGGAACCAGAATATGCCACAGACGACCCTGCGATAAATTGGAAATCTTCCTCCACCACCAGAGGGACCTCTTTACTTGGGTTGGGACCTGCACTAGGGTATCTAGCCGCTCCAGATCGTGATTCCAGATATTCAGGAGGAAAGCTTGCAGGGGCCGAAAGTGAAGGCCTGCCCATTGGACAGCCGGAAGGGTGGACATAAGCAGGCCCAGGGTCGACATCAGGGACCTGATCGACACTTGCCGACTGCCCTGTAGGGTGGCCACCGCTCTGTCTAATTTCAGGGCCTTCTCCCTGGGGAGAAAGACCCTTAGGAGGGTGGAGTCCAAAAGGTACCCTAAGTAAGGGATTTGTTGGGACGGTGACAGGCTGGATTTTTCCAAGTTTAACAGCCACCCTAGACCCGATGGAGTTCTCTTGGTTAATTCCAGATTTCTGGATAGTTTTTCTGGAGAAGCCGCAAAAAGGAGCAGGTCGTCCAGGTAGGCTATGCCTACTCCCTGGAGACACAGAAATGCTATGGGTTCTGCCAGGACCTTGGTGAACACGCAGGGTGAGGAGGATAGACCGAATGGCAAAGCCTGGAACTGAAGACGCATCACCTCCCCTCCTAGGTCTATCGCTAGGCGTAGATACCTCTGAGACCCCTCTGCGATGGGTACGTGCAGGTACGCGTCCCCGAGGTCCAGGGAGACCATAAAGCAATTCTGTGGAAGGAGGGCCCTGACCGTAAAGATTGATTCCATACGGAACTTTTTGTATGCGATGGACCCGTTTAGGGGTTTCAAGTTTAGGATTAACCTGTACTTCCCTGAGGGTTTCCTCACCACAAAAATGTGTGAGTAAAATCCCTTCCCTTCCTCTGTCGCTGGAACCCTGAGAACCACGTCCTGGTTCTTTAGCTCTTTTAAGGCTCCAATGAGAGCCTCTGATTTTTCCCGGTCTCTGGGAAGTTGAGTGACCAGATATCTTTTGGGGGGGAGGAGAAGCGAACTCTAGGAAGTACCCCCTCCTTACTATCCCCAGGACATACCTGTTGGGGGAAATTGACTCCCACTGTGGGAGGAAGGCCCCCAACCTTCCCCCTACCCTGACCTGGGAGTCATTGTTTTTTAGCCGGCTGGTCAGGAGGGCGAAAAATCGCTCCTCTGCCCCTTCCCCTAGGCGTCCAGATTCTCTACTGAACTTCTGGCTTTGGGACCCCCGAGTGCCTTTGGGGACGAAACCCCCTCCCCTTTACTGGAGCTTTACGTCTCTGGGGAAAAGACTTCTTCCTGTCAGCTGTACGATCCAAGACTGACTCAAGACCCGGGCCAAACAGGAGATCCCCTGTCAGAGGTATCCCGCACAGCTTGGATTTGGAGGCTAGGTCCCCTGGCCAAGTTTTGAGCCAGAGGGCTCTCCTGGCAGAGTTGGCCAGAGCTGCCGACCTGGCTGACATGCGGAGAGATTCAGCCGATGCGTCCGCAACGTAAGCGATGCCTCATAACATTGTAGGGAAGGAGGACAAAATGGTCTCCTTATCCGTCCCAGCCTCAATGTGCTCCTGGATTTTAGAGAGCCAATGTTCTAAGTTACGGGCCACCACTGTGACAGCCAATTCTGGCTTGAGGTTCCCAATAACCGAGTCCCATGTTTTTTTCAAGAGGGAATCCATTCTCTTGTCCATTGCATCAGGAAGAGTTCCCATATCCTCGAAAGCCAAGACAGTATTTCTGGATACTTGGGAGAACGCCGCATCCAATTTAGGCACTTTGTTCCAAATGGATGCAGGATCTTCAGAAAATGGGAACCTCCTTTTAAGGGACTGGGGAAAAAAAGGGCTTCCTTCCACTTTTTTTTATAGTATCAGTTAGAAGGTCATGTACAGGAAAAACCCTTCTCTTCTGTTCCCCCAGACCTTTGTACATTTGGTCATGAAGGCTAAGAGGTTTACTTTCGGCCTGAATGCCCAGAGTCGTGTAAATGGCCCCTAACAAGTCCTCAACCTCGTCAAGGGACAGTTTATATCTTGAGGGCTTCCTGGACTCCCCATCCTGGTCATCATCTGACTCTGCCTGAGAACCCGAGGCCACACTCTCCCCTGAGAACCCGAGGCCACACTCTCCCCTGAGTACTGCCTGGGAAGGGCCTGCAAAATCAACTGTCGTTGCTGTAGGATCAGGTGTGACAGGAGCAAGGCCCTGTTCAACTGATTGGGTTGTAACCTGTGTGGGGACAGTGGGAGGTTGCAGCCTTTCAAAAAAAGGTTTGAGGGAAGCGAAAGTGGAGGAAAGCTCCTTAACAGAGGCTGCTAGGCTACCTTCCTGCTCTGCATCCCTTTCCCTGACCAAGGAGTGAATGCATTCCCTACACAACACTTTGGACCAAGACTAAGGAAGAGTGTCCCTACAGGAGGCACATCTTTTTTGAAACGCGAGTCTTCCCTGTGTTTTCCAGGCTCTTCTGAAAGACATAGGAACAAGGGCCCCCACACATTAACATACAAAATAAACTTTTTTTTTTAAACAAAAAAAGAACATATGGGTTACAACCCTGGGGAAACTAAAAACAGACCCTCCTGCTAGGTTCCCCTATGGTCCCCCCCCCCCCAACCACCAAGGGGGAATATGGGGGGAAAGACAAGGCCTAAGGTTTCAGGACCCCTCCCCAGGGAACTCTTACCTTAGGCTGGCTGGAGGAAGCGTCCTTGGTCGTGCCCCCTTCCGGAGAAGTCACCGACATTCTGGAGTGGTTGCGCTGTGTCAACTTGCCCCAGCAAGCTTCAGACTCCTCCAGCAACCACGCTGGGCCTCTATCAGCGCCGCGACCCGGAACCGGAAGTCGCGGGTCAAAAAGGGAAGCTTCCGACGCGCCGTTGATGACGTCACCCGCCACCCGGCCCGCGAATTTTGAAAAAAATATGCGGCCTGTAAAAAACAGGGCATCCTGGAGGCCTCCCCTGCCATGGTCCAGTGGACACGATAGGGGTCCCCCCTCAAGCCAACAGCCGCGCTCGACCAGGCTTGGGGTGCGTTTGGTGGCGAGTACCAGCCAAAAAATGTATTCCTTAAAAGGCCCCTGCTCCTCAGTAGGAGAAAAAAAGCCACAGTCCCCTGACTGCACAGGCCTAGGTTCCTCTGCAGTGTCTCCCCACCGGAGGAAACACTAAGAACTGAGGTCTGGCAGGGGGAGGAGAGTTCTTAAAGGCTGTGCAGTGTTTCCTAAGGAAGAGGAGGAGCCTCTCTATTGTGGCTGTCCTGAAAGACGAGAAGGGAAAAAGGCTCTTCAATAGTTAAAGCTTGTAGGTCACTAACCCTTCTGGCTGTGGTAATTGCCAGAAGGAAGGCCATTTTAAGAGAAAGAAATTTAATGGAAATTTCAGCCAACGGCTCAAAAGGCTCTTTGGTTAGAGCATCAAGTACCAAGGATAAATCCCAAGGGGGAACCGGATTGTTTTTACCGGGGTCACTCTCCCTGGCCAAAAGAAAACTTTTTATCAGACTCTGGTCAAAGAAAACAGATAAGGCCGCTATCTGAACCCTAAGGGTACTAACTGTTAAGCCCTTGTCAACTTCATCTTGGAGAAAATCCAGGACTATTGGGATCGTTTGGAGAGGACCTTCTCTAGGCTGAGCCCAGCGAGAGAAGACTCTCGACTTTTGCGTATATCTTTCTAGTGACTGGTTTTCTACTCTGCAGGAGTGTGTCAATCACTCTGAGCATCCCCTACGCCTGAGGATCTCCCTCAAAAACCATGCCGTTAGGCAAAGGAAACCTGGGTCGGTGTGTAACACAGGTCCCTAAAGGGGAGATCGCGTCTGGACGGGAGACGCAACGGAGGAGCCATCGACCACCTCGTCAGAATGGGGAATTAAGTTCTCTTGGGCCACCAAGGTGTGATCAGAATCAGGTGTCCCTTTGACCTGGACAACTTCTGTACAACCCTGGGGATAAGGGACAGAGGGAAGGCATAAGCTAGGGAGAATTCCCATCTCTGAGCCAGAGCATCTATTCCGCAAGCTTCCTGCTCTCTGGTGAGGGAAAAGTAACGGAGCACCTTCCTGTTCTTTTTGCAAGCAAATAAATCTATCTCTGGTCTGCCAAAATGTTGACAGAGCGAACACCTAGTTGTTCAGTTCCCATTCTCCCTGAAGAATTCGCTGCCTGCTGAGGAAATCTGCTTGTACGTTTAGACCCCTTCACATGTATCGCTGACACTGACAGACTCTTTCTCCAGCTTCCCTAGGATATCCTGGGTTAGTTTCATCAGTCTGCAGGATCTTGTGCCCCCTGATGATTTAGGTAGGACACCGCCACTACATTGTCCGAAAGGACCTGAACCTCTCTTCCATGGAGCTGGTCCTTGAAGCTCAGAGCCTTCCCGACTGCTAACAGTTCCCTGTAATTGGAGGAAGCCTTGCTCTGCTGCTGGTCCCAAGAGCCCTGGGCAAAGATCTCCTATATGAGCTCCCCAGCCCCAAGCACTTGCGTCCGTGGTCCGAACCACTGGATTCTGTTGAGTCAAGGCCCGACCTACTGAAAGGTTGTCTGTTGAGCCACCAACCTAGGGAGTCCCTTGCCTTCTGAGAGTGCCACAGATCTGTCTAGGGCTTCTCTTTTCTTGTCCCAGGAGGAGAGAAGGAATTTCTGGAGTTCCCTGGAGTGGAGGTGGGCCCAGTGAACTGCAGGGATGCTTGAAGACATAAGCCCTAGAACTCATGATTGTCTTCAGAGAGGACTCCTTGGTAGTGATGAGCGGAATACGCCATATTCGATTTTGCGATATTTCACGAATATATAGAAGAATATTTGAAAAATTTTGCAAAACATCGCTAATGCGAAATAATGCGAATGCCAAATTGATTGCGAAATTCTCGTCAACACGCGAAAACGGAGATCATTTCCTGGATTACTAAACTAATATGCACTAAACACCAACTCAGCTTACACCAGTGTTTCTCAATTCCAGTCCTCACGCCCCCCCAACAGGTCAGGTTTTCAGGATTTCCATTATTTTGCACAGGTGATTTGATCAGTTTCACTGCCTTAGTAATTCCCACAGCCTTTTCATTGCGGGAAATCCTGAAAACATGACCTGTTGGGGGGGCGTGAGGACTGGAATTGAGAAACACTGGCTTACACAAACTTATGACTAAACTAAAGCTAATTTTTTATTTTTTTTATACACAAAACACAGAAGGGCAGAGAAAGTATTCGCGAATATTCGTAACACAAATATTTGCATTGCGAATTTTAGGCAACATAAAAGGATCGTCTCAGCTACTCGGCCCAGGGTCTCTAATCATATCAGCAATGCTTTTAGACGTCAATGGAGATTACTAGGATGTGATCCGTTTTAAAAATAAATTAGAAAAAATACGAATATTCGCAATAGCGAATATTCACCGCGATAATTAATTTATTCGCGAATATGCAATATTCGTAACGAATATTCGCAATGCGAATATTCGTGAGCAACACTACTCCTTCGTCCCGAGCAGAGCCGTAACTGCTCCTTGAACCTTGGTGATTTTTTTCTTAGGGTAGAAAAATCTTTTAGTTCACCGAGTCCACCCGATACCCCAGGAAAATCTTGGATTGCGCAGGATCTAGAGATGACTTTTCTTTGCTGACCAACCATCCCAGGAATTCTAGTGTTGTCAGCACCCCGTCTCGATCTGTGTGCAGTTGCTCCAGGGACAGACTGAAAAAAAAGGGATTTTTAATAACAGCTTACCTGTAAAATCCTTTTCTTGGAGTACATCACGGGACACAGAGCGCATAGCCATTACATATGGGTTATATGGAGTACCTTCAGGTGTGGACACTGGTGTAATCAACTTCACAGGAAGTTCCTCCCTATATAACCCCCTCCCACTGAGAGTGCTTTAGTTTTGTAGCAAGCAATTTCTCTGAGGTTACACAATGTTCCCACAAAGAGGGGTGGGAGCTCTGTGTCCCGTGATGTACTCCAAGAAAAGGATTTTACAGGTAAGCTGTTATTAAAAATCCCTTTTTCTTGATCGTACATCACGGGACACAGAGCGCATAGCCATTACATATGGGATGTCCCAAAGCAATGCTCTATGAAGGGAGGGAGACCGTAAGGCAAAAAATAGCCAAACAGAAACTATATCAGGAGGTAAAATAGCTCCACCAACAGAAAAAGGGGGCGTGAACCGGGCCAGAGGATTCTATACTGCTGCCCGTAGGATCGCCTGCCCAAATGCTGCGTCCGCAGCCTTTGTGACGTCCAACTTATAAAATTTAGTAAACGTATGTACGGAAGACCAGGTTGCCGCTTTGCAAACCTGTGCCATAGAGATCTGATGGTGTGCCGCCCAAGAGGCACTCATGGCCCTCGTAGAATGGGCTTTAACTGATAAGGGAGGTGGAACGCGCTTCAGACCATAGGCCTGAAAAATCAGCTGCTTAATCCACCTAGCCAAGGAAGACTTGGCAGCCGGCTGACCCTTCTTGGGGCCATCCGGAAGAATGAAAAGCACATCTGTTTTCCTAATCTTTTCTGTAGCCTTGAGATAAACCCTCATGGCTCGGACCACATCCAAAGTATGAAGCAATCTTTCCTCTCTGGACTGGGGAGTAGGAAAGAAGGATGGTAGGACTAGGTCCTGATTCAAGTGAAAACTGGATATGACCTTAGGAAGGAAAGAAGGCTGAGGCCGCAGAACCACTCTGTCCTTATGCAGAATAAGGTACGGTTCCCTGCAAGACAAGGCTGCCAGCTCGGAGACCCTTCTGGCCGAAGCCATAGCCACCAAGAAAACCAACTTTCGGGTTAGCAGCACAAGAGGGATTTCTGTCAGAGGTTCAAACGGCTGCTTTTGTAAAGCTGACAAGACCAGATTTAAATTCCAGGGGCAGAGGGGAGCTCTAATAGGGGATTTACATGCAAGACCCCCTGCAAAAAGGTTTTTACAAGCGAATGTGTGGCCAAAGGCCTTTGAAACCATATCGATAAGGCAGACACCTGCCCCTTTAGAGTACTAAGAGCCAACCCCTTGTCAACGCCAACCTGGAGGCATCGCAAGATCCTGTCAATAAAAAACTTGCGAGGATGCCCTCCTTGAGACTCGCACCACTCCACATAGGTTCTCCAGACTCTGTAATAGATATTTCTAGAGACTGGCTTTCTAGCTTGAATTAACGTAGATATGACTTGGTCCGAGAGGCCTCTGCCCTTAAGAATTAGAGATTCAGCCGCCAAGCCATCCAATTTAGCTGCTGTGAAGCAGGGTGGTAGATCGGGCCCTGAGACAGCAGATCTGGGCGCAGGGGGAGTGGCCACGGTGCCCTTACTGACATCCTCACGATGAGTGCGTACCAAGCCCTTCTGGGCCAGGCTGGGGCCACCAGGATCACCGGCCTGCGCTCCACCCTGATCCTTCGTAGAAGGCGGGGAATCATCTGTAGTGGAGGGAACGCATACAGGAGAGAAAACTGGTGCCAGGGGCAAACCAACGCATCGGTCCCGTAGGCCGAGGGGTCCCTGGCTCGGGATACAAATTTGTCCAATTTCTTGTTGAATCTTGTTGCCATGATGTCCACATCGGGAACTCCGAATCTTTGGCAAATCTCTTGGAATACCTGGGGGTGAAGAGACCACTCTCCCGGGAGCAACTGTTGACGACTCAAAAAATCTGCTTGAGAATTGTCTATCCCTGGGATGAACACTGCTGAGATGCAGGGTACATGGGCTTCGGCCCATGCAAAAATTAGGTTTACTTCCCTTTGAGCCGCCAGGCTCTTTGTGCCCCCCTGGTGGTTTATGTATGCCACCGCCGTGGCATTGTCGGACTGTATCCTTACTGGCAGACCCTGCAGGGGGAGAGTCCAGGCGACCAGGGCCAACCGAACAGCTCTGATCTCTAGGACATTGATGGGAAGCAGACTTTCTGCCTCTGACCACTGTCCCTGCTGGGTCCGTTTTCCTAAGATTGCCCCCCAACCTGTTAGGCTGGCATCTGTGGTTACTATTTTCCACGAGATGGGGCAAAAGGTTTTCCCTTTTGATAATTTTTGAGGGATCAGCCACCAGTACAGGCTGTGCCTGACTTCTGGAGAAAGAACTAATGGACGGTCTAATGCCTGTATGGACTTGTTCCAAGCAGAGAGAATAGCTGCTTGCAGAATTCTGGTATGGATCTGGGCGTAGGGCGCTGCTTCGAAGGCGGCCACCATCTTCCCCAGCAGTCGCATGCATAGGCGAATAGTCGGCTTCTTTTTGCCTAAGACTATTTAAATCGTTTGAATCAACGACCTGATCTTCTCTTGAGGTAAAAATACCTTCTGGCATTCTGTATCTAACCGAAAGCCTAGATATTCCAACTGTCTTGTGGGATGTAACCTTGATTTTTCTTGGTTCACAATCCACCCGAACTCTTCTAGATGCCGCACTGTGCGGACTACTGCATGATTGAGGTTGGAAGCTGAACTGTCGATAACCAGGAGATCGTCCAGGTATGCTAGGACCAAGATGCCTTCTGTCCTTAGGACGGCTAGTACCGGGGCTAACACCTTTGTGAATACCCGTGGAGCTGTTGCCAACCCGAAAGGGAGGGCTACGAACTGATAATGACTTTGGTTTATCGTAAAACGAAGAAACTTGTGATGTGCTGGGTAAATTGGCACATGCAGATATGCATCCTTTATGTCTATAGATGCTAGGAAGTCGCCCTGATGCAGGCTGGTTGTCACTGAACGTATGGAGTCCATACGGAAGGTCTGAATCCTTAGAAAGCGATTTAGGCGTTTGAGGTCTAATATAGGCCTGACGTCGCCATTGGGTTTTGGTATAACAAAAAGGTTGGAGTAGAATCCCAGACCCCTTTCTTGGGTTGGTACTTCTACAATTACTCCTTGGAGCAAGAGGCGATCCAACGCCTTTACGAGAGAGGCCCTCTTTAACGGGTCGCTTGGAAGACTTGACCCCTGAAAATGAGGAGGGGGGATTTCTCGAAACTCTAGTTTGTAGCCTGAGGCTACTACGGACCGAACCCAAGAGTCGGGAATTCTGGCCTTCCAGACTTCGGAGAAAAACTGAAGTCTTCCCCCCACCCAAGAGAGTGGGGGCGCCCCTTCATGAATCTGATTTGATGACTGGTTTAGCCGGCTTGCGAGACCAGGGCCTCTTGTTTGCCGCGGCTTGTCCCTGTGGGCGGCTATTAACTGTTGAACGCCCGGGAGGCCGTCGATACTGACGGGAAGTCGAAGGGGCCGAGCCTGCAATGGCCTGTCGTTTAAACGTGGGCCCACGCGGTCTTTTCTTGACCGGTAAGGAAGTACTTTTTCCACTTGATATGGTGTGGATATATTTATCTAGGTCTTCCCCGAATAGTCTTCCCCCATGAAAGGGAAACCCTGCTAGAAGCTTTTTGCAGGGTGCCTCTGCTGACCAGTTCTTTAGCCACAAAAGACGACGCATGTGAACCATCAGTAGAGATAAACGGATGCCTGTTGGATGGAGTCCTTAATAGCATCTACTGCAAAGCAGAGAGCCCTAGGGAATTCTGCTAATTCATGAGTATGCTGAGCCGGCATGTCCTTCAATATATGCTTTGCCTGATCCTTCAAGGCCTGACAAACACCAATGGCTGCTACTGCTGGCTGAACCATGGCACCTACTGAGGTAAAAGCTGCTTTCAGTAGGGTCTCGAATTTCTTGTCGACCGGATCCTTGAACATATGGACATTTTCAACCGGACAAGTCAGGGATTTATTCACGCAGGAAATGGCTGCGTCCACTGTAGGGAGAGCCCATTTCTTTACATATTCCTCTTCCATAGGGTAGAGAATAGAGAATCTTTTAGGAGGGACAAAGATTCTATCAGGTCGAGCCCAATCTTGGTAAATCACGTTCCGCAGAAGGGGGTGCATTGGAAAGGATGCACCAGTTAATGGGGCCTTTAAAGAACCCAATGAGGATACCTCCGGGGCTACTAGTTCTGGCACTGGAAGTTTAAAGGCAGTGCGAACCATATCTGTCAAAGACTGGATCCACAGGCCCTCCGCTTGAGAGGCCGAAAAATATTCATCTATAGTGGAATTTTCCCTGTCTGAACCGTCGGGACTTGGGTCTGCCTGATCCCCTTGTGGGTCCCGTTCCTCTGAAGAGGAGACCTCCGCATCTGAAAACCCCACACTGGGTGAAGGGGATCTAGCCCGCTTGCTACTTGGGCAAGGACGGGAAAACAACGCAGTTAACCTTTTCTCTAGCCCACACATGGTGGCTGCTAGCATTTCTTCCGTCACGTAAACGGGAATGGGTGGATCGGGGGCCGCCTCTGCCCCCAGCACCCCCAATGGCTCTTGTACTATGCCACTCGGTGTCCTGACTGGCGAGGGTGGGGCCGTAGAAGCCTGGCCCAAATCCTCTGACCCCGATGGAGACCCCTTTTGCTTTTTGGTACCTTTAGCAGCCTTGGCTGGTCCAGATCCCTTTGGAACCATTGTACAACCTTGGGTCACCCCTATAGCCAACACCTGACTGTTGTAGCTAGGAATAACCAATATGAGGGCAGGTATGAGAGAAAATGAAAAAGAACTAATTTCTCTCTTTTTCTTTTATATTTCTCTTTTTTTTTTTTTTTTTTTTTTTCAAAAAAATCTTTTTTACCCGCCTGGGAGGTGGCAATACCGAGGAAGCCTGTGAGTATTGACACACCAATGCCCGTTAGCCGGAGTCCAAGGTAGACTCAGATACTGCTGGATCTAAGGCTGAGTCCCTTTAAGCAAAAAAACCATTTTTTTTTTTTTTCTGGTCTATAGTGGACCTAAGTCCTAGACCTGAAGATCCACTAAACCGCCACTAGGTGTCCCTGTGTGGCCAAAAGACCCAGCTGCACGCTCTGTATCCTTTCTTCCTCTGCCTCCAGGAGGGAAAGACCAGCCAGAGAAAAGTTTTTCCCTTTATACAGACCCTGACGCTGCTGGCCCGCCCCCCCGACGCACGCCGACGCTATAAAAGGCGGCGTGCACGCGCGCGCGTATGCGCGCGCACACACGCGCGCATGATCGCGCGCACGATCGCGCGCACGATCGCGCGCACCACGCCGAACCCACATGGAGGAAGCAGAGCAGAGGAACAACATGGACCAGCGTTATGCAGCACCAACAGACACCAGGTAAGCACTAATCTTATTGTAGTGCACACACAGCGAGGAAGCTGTCCCCATGGGCTTCCTAAGAAACAGGAGTTTTAACCAGCAATTTCCTCTTTAAAACATGTGGGGTTGCAGTATCAGTGTTAACAGGCAGACCTGGGGTGAGTAGCAAATATATAACTTACACAAGTATACATATATCTACATGTTATCTGGGTAAACATTAGAATCCCATCCTGCCTCAACAGACATAGTGGAGATAGTGGCTGATGCACAAGCATACCATTAGCCAACCCAGAACCCCCAGGGGGATACCTACTGTCGAACCAAGTCCCGCAGGTTCCCTCTTACCTGCTCCACGCCGCAGGGTATTGCAAAATGCAAGAGGCCCAGCCTTCCCCCATCTCCGTGGGTATTGTCTTGGACCTTCAGGGACCGGGGTCCTGTGTTAAGGAACCCACACCCCTGGACCTATATAGCATCCTGGCATCAGTAACTTTTAGTTCTTGGAAGAGACTAAAGCACTGGAGCCCAGAATCCAGCCCTCCAAGGAGAGGCATTATAGGCAAAACCCCACTCCAGCAGGGCCCGGGTACCGTACATCTTGGCTCTGAAGCACTTCGGACGGATCCGGCTAGCTATCCTGGGTCCCGAGACCTCCGAGGGACAGCTAGACGTGACCAACACCTAAGACACTGGCGGAAAAACTAAAGCACTCTCAGTGGGAGGGGGTTATATAGGGAGGAACTTCCTGTGAAGTTGATTACACCAGTGTCCACACCTGAAGGTACTCCATATAACCCATATGTAATGGCTATGCGCTCTGTGTCCCGTGATGTACGATCAAGAAATGGAGTTACTTACCGGTAACATCCTTTTCCAGGAGTCTTTCAGGACAGCACCTTAGATAGATCCCAGCTCCTCCCCTTCTAGGAAACACCGCCTTCTTTAGATCTTTAAAGCCTCATCCTCCCACTGGCCCTTCAGTTCTTACAGAGTACCTCCGGCCAACTGGGGAGACACAAGACAACGTTATACAATACTTTATCTTACCTGACGTCCTCATGTGATGAGTCTTCCAATCTTCAGACCCTGGGTGGGTAGCGGTGCTGTCCTGAAAGACTCCTGGAAAAGGATGTTACCGGTAAGTAACTCCATTTTTCCCTAGTTCGTCTTTCAGGACAGCACCTTAGAGAGGATAAGCGAGTACCTTACCTTAGGGTGGGACTACTGCCTGTAGCACCTTACGACCAAAGGCTTGGTCCTGTGCTGACAGCAGGTCTAGTCTGTAGTGCTTTACGAAGGTAGCAAAACCCGACCAAGTCGCTGCTCTACAGATCTGCTCCGGAGAAGCACCAGCCCATTCTGCTTGTGACGTCGCCACTGCTCTAGTAGAATGTGCCCTGATTCCCACTGGAGGCTCCATCCCTTTTAACACATAAGCTTGGCTAATAGCTGCCCTAATCCAGCCCGCTATAGTACGCCTGGAGGCTCTAGAACCTTTCCTAGCCCCTGAAAATAAAACAAAAAGGGAATCTGATTTTCTAAACTGTTTGGTGCATTCCAAATACTGAAGGACGCACCTCCTTACATCTAGGTTGTGAAAAATAAATTTTTTCCCTCACCGGGTTTGAACAAAATGTTGGCAGAATAATTTCCTGGCCTCTGTGAAACTTTGAAGCCACTTTTGGCAAAAAGGCCGGATCGGTCTTAAACAATACGATCCGGAAAAACTTGAAAAAAAGGAGTTTTAATTGAGAGGGCCTCGAGTTCACTTACTCGACGTGCCGTCGTAATCGCTACCAAAAAAACTGTTTTGAGAGTTATTAACCTCAAAGAGCATGACCCCAAAGGTTCAAAAGGATCTCCTGTAAGGGCCTGCAAAACTAAGGAAAGATCCCACACGTGAAAAGGGGTCACACCAACTGGCCTCTGCCTACTCAAAGATTTAAAAAATCTTACTATCCAGGGATCCCCTGCTAGATTTTTCTCTAAAAATACACTCAGGGCTGACACCTGTCCCTTCAAAGTGCCGAGAGCCAATCCCTTATCTGCCCCCGCCTGTAGGAACTCTAGTACTGCTATGGAACTGCGTACACTGAAGGAGCTTTCAGAGCACCATGAATTGAAACGTCTCCACACTTTGTGGTAGATGGTTTGCGTTTCCTTTTTCCTACAATTTAGGAGGGTCGCAACCAAGCGATCTGAAAACCTTTCCCCTTAGCAACTCCTCCTCAGAAACCAGGCTGCAAGTTTCCACCTGTCCACGTGAGGGCAGCAGACTGGACCTTGAGTGAGAAGGTTGTTCCGAGCTGGTAGAAGCCAGGGGGGCTCTACAGCCAGGTTCTTTAGGATTGTAAACCACGGTCTCCTGTGCCAATACGGGGCAATTAGAATTAAGGTTGTGCTCTCTTGTTGAAATTTCCTCAACACCGCAGGGATCAGAACCGGAGGGGGGAAGGCATAACACCTGGAAAATTCCCATTTCTGAGCTAGTGCATCTATCCCTAAAGCTCCATCGTATCTGCTTAGAGAAAAGAACCTGTCCGCCTTGGCGTTCTGCCTGGAGGCAAAGAGGTCCACGCATGGCGGCCCCCATCTCTGGGCTATCATCCTGAAGACCTCCTGACTCAGAGACCAATCGCCCTCCCTCAGCGTTCTGCTGAGGAAGTCTGCCAAGCAGTTCTGAACCCCCTTCAGATGTAAGGCTGACAGGGACAGGACATTGATCTCGGCCCATCTGAAAATGGCCTCTGTCAACAGCCAGAGGGGGCCGCACCTTGTGCCCCCCTGCTTGTTGATATAAGCCACTGCCGACGAGTTGTCTGTTCGAACTCGAACATGGTGACCCCGCAGATCTTCTTGGAATGAGACAAGGGCCAGTGACACTGCCCTCAATTCCCTCCAATTGGAGGACTTTGCTGCATCCACTAACGCCCAGGTGCCCTGTACCCAGTGAGAACCCAAATGTGCTCCCCAACCTGTGTTGCTGGCGTCGGTTGTGACCGTCCTGGATATGGGTAGGACCCACTCTAGGCCTTGAGACAAGTTTGCCCCCCTTCACCACCAGAGGGACCGTTTTACTTGAATTGGGACAGAGACTAGGGAATCCAATGACCCCTGGCTGTGGTCCCACACCTTCAAGATGAAGAGTTGAAGGGGACGGAAATGAAGGCCCGCCCACTGTACTGCTGGAAGGGTGGAGGTCAGCAACCCCAGAGCGGACATGGCCTTTCTTATAGAGACCTGGCCACTGCCCTGCAGAAACAGCATGGCCTTGTCCACCTTTTGCACCTTCTCTGGGGGAAGGAAGACCCTTTGGACTGTTGAGTCCAGAATAAACCCCAGGAAGGACACCCTCTGTGACGGGATTAGGTTGGACTTTTCTGGATTTATGAGCCAACCCAAACTTTCCAGAATGTTTCTGGCTGACTAAGTCCTGACTCAATTGTTCCGGGGAGGGGGCGAACAATAGAAGGTCGTCCAGGTATGCGACTATCAGAATTCCCCTGAGTCGCAGGAAAGCCAAGACCTCTGCCATTACCTTTGTGAATATGCGGGGGGAAGATGTAAAGCCGAAAGGAAGGGCTCTGAATTGTAGGTGCAGTACCTGATCCCCGGTGTTTATTGCTAGCCTCAGGAACTTCTGATGTTCCTCCGCTATAGGGATATGTAGGTAAGCGTCTTTTAGGTCGATCGAAGCCATAAAGCAATTTGGAGGGAGAAGGGCTTTTACGGAATGGATCGAATCCATTCTGAACCTCTTGTACCTGACCGAGGCATTTAAAGGTTTTAGGTTGAGGATAAGCCTGAACTTTCCCGACGGCTTGCGGACCACAAAGATGTGGGAGTAAAAACCCCCACCTATCTCCCTGGTTGGGACCTGAACAATGACCCGCTGCTCCTCCAATTCCTGAAGTGAGGATAGGAGGGCACAAGACCTTTCCACACACTCCGGAAGGTTGGTAATTAACCGCCTGAGGGGGGGAGGGGTTGAGAATTCTAGCTTGTAACCCCTTCGGATGATCTCCAAGATGTAATGGTTGGAGGTAATCATCTCCCACTGTGGTAGGAAGACCCCCAATCTTCCTCCCACTGTTTTGGAGTCAATTGGTCTTTCTGGGGGGTTCAGGAGGGCGAAAAATTGCTCCCCCTCGACCCTTCCCCTTCTGTCCCCAACCTTTCTTCTGGGAACCTGACCTGGGTGTCTCTGATTTCCCACGAAATCGAAACCTCTTTTTTGGCTGCTCCCCAAACTTCTTCTTAACAAGGAACGCCTTCTTTTTGTCGGCGGTCCGGTCCAGGACTGCTTCTAAACCAGGACCAAACAACAAATCCCCCGTAAGCGGGATACTACAAAGTTTTGCCTTGGACGCACTGTCTCCCTGCCACGTTTTGAGCCACAAGGCCCTTCTGGCTGAGTTGCACAATGCTGCAGACCTTGCGGACATATGAATAGACTCCGCTGAGGCGTCTGCCAAGAAAGCTACCCCCTTCAGTAGCATGGGGAAAGAGGAGAAAATTGTCTCCTTTGCTGTACCCGCCTCTATATGGGATTTGATCTGAGTCAGCCAGTACTCCAAGTTGCGGGCTACCACTGTAGCCGCCATTGCTGGCCTAAGATTACCCTGGGAGGAATCCCAGGTTTTCTTTAACAGGGAATCCATCCTTTTATCCATGGGATCAGAAAGTACCCCCATGTCCTCAAAGGCTAGGTCTGTGTGTCTGGAAACTTGGGAAAAAGCCGCGTCAAGTTTAGGCGTCTTATTCCAAACTAAATTTTCTCCCTCCTCAAAAGGAAATCTTTTCAATGCCTTTGAGAGAAAAGGTTTCCTTTCCGGATCCTGCCATTCTCTTTTGATGGCATCGACCAGAACGTCATGGACTGGGAAAACTTTCCTTTTCTGTTCCCCTAAGCCTCTGTACATTTGGTCGTGCAGGGACAGCGGCTTCCTCTCCTCTTGAATCCCTAGGGTGGTGTGGATAGCCCCTAAAAGCTCCTCAACCTCCTCTAGAGAGAGTTTGTAACGTGAGGGTTTAGTGGACTCCCCGTCCAACCCCTCTTCATCAGATTCTCCTTGAGAATCAGAGGGAGTGCTTCCTGCTTCTACCTCAATTTCCTCTGCTGATCCTACCGGTCTCTCTGCACCAATAGCGAGGGGTACCGGTGGATCAGGTGAAACCGCCTGTTGTACTGGGGGAGGGGTGCTCTGGGCCTGGGGCAACTGAAAGTTAGCAAACAGCGTTTTAAATGATTGGAAAGTGCTTGAAAGCTCCTTAACAGATGCTGCCAGATCTACCCCCTGTTCTGCTGTCTGCTCTCTCACTACCGCATCCATACACCCCCTACAGAGAGTCTTGTCCCAAGTCTCCCCTAACGTGGACCTGCAGACAGGGCACTTTCTCTTAGAGCCATGGAGCGATTTGCTTGTGTATTTCTGAAAACAAACAGAAAACATAAAGAGCAGCAGTATTAGTCAGAACCCCCCAGCTGAATAAACAGGGATCACCAGGAGTGCCTAATCCCCAGGAATGACCACCACCAGGGACCCACTCCTCTCCTACCGACCACCTGGTAGGGAAAACACACCCGTGGAGCTAACAGGGGTTTTGTGAGTCAGGGAACACCACCCCAGGGTTCCACTGACCTTTGCTTGGCTGGTGTCCTTCTCTCCGGGAGCGGTTTTAGAAGCCTCTGCCTCAGACATCCTCCCGCACGGTAGCGGTGGCCTCTGGTCCCAAAAAGTGCTGTCTACAGCTGAATAGGTGACCGCACCAGCCGAGTGCTGGTTCCGCATTTCTAGGCCGCGTCCGGAACCGGAAGACGCGGCCTCGTGTATCGAATCCGCCCCTTCCGCCGGAACTGACGTCACCCGCCGTCCGACACAGCCACTGAGTCTCCAGGCTGAAGTGGAGGGGAAGTCGATTCGATACACAGCGCCACCCTAGGCGCGCGAAAGAGCGGACCTCCCAGCTGCCATCCTTTCGCCAAGGAGCGCTTGAGATGCACGGCGCCTCCACAGGTAAATTAAAACGCGCTCGTTTTTTACCTGGCGCCAAATACAAACATAAAAAAGAGCACAAGGAACACCAGGCAACTCCCGGGTCCTGCCCTTCTCTGAAACATAGCCTTAGCCTCCCCAGCTAACAGCCCTGGTTCCACAGCAGTGTCTCCCCACCGGAGGAAACACCATAACTGAAGGGCCAGTGGGAGGATGAGGCTTTAAAGATCTAAAGAAGGCCGTGTTTCCTAGAAGGGGAGGAGCCGGGATCTCTCTAAGGTGCTGTCCTGAAAGACGAACTAGGGAAATTAGCACGTCGTCCAAATAGGGGATTAGTGCTATCCCCTGAAGGTGTAAGAATTACACCACCTCAGCCAGAACTTTGGTGAAAATTCTTGGACTGGCCGCCAAGCCAAAGGGGAGAGCCCTGAACTGCCAGTGTTGGACGCCCTGCTTCGTCTGCACTGCAAATCTCAGGTATTTGACGTTTCTGGGAAATGGGAACATGTAGTTAAGCATCCTTCAGGTCCAAGGTTACCATATAGCAGTGTTTCTCAATTCCAGTCTTCGCGCCCCCCCCCCCCCCAACAGGTCATGTTTTCAGGATTTCCCTCAGATGAAAAGGCTGTGGGAATTACTAAGGAAGTGAAACTGATCAAATCACCTGTGCAAAATAATGGAAATCCTGAAAACCTGACCTGTTGGGGGGGCATGAGGACTGGAATTGAGAAACACTGCCATATAGGCTCCCTCCTGAAGGTGTCTGATTTTATAGATGCTTTCCATCCTGAACTTTTTGTAAACCAGGAATTGGTTTAGGTTTTGTAGATTTATGATCAAACGAAACTTTCCGAATGGCTTTGGCACCACGAAAATGTGGGAATAAAATCCCTGGCCAATTTGATCTATTGGAACCGGAATGATGACCTGCTGTTCCGCTAGTTCCCGAAACCTCGTTAATAGGCCTCCCGCTTTTAACGGGTCTTTGGGGAGATGGGTCTGGACAAAGTTAGGTGGAGGGGAGGGGACAAGAATTCTAGTTTGTACCCTCTCTATCAGTCTCAGAATATAAGGACTCTGCGTGATACTTTCCCACTGAGGGAGAAACCACGAGAGCCTTCCGCCAACTTTTATGTTGGTGTCACTAGGAGTCCTTATTGGAAGTAGAAATTCCGGGAAAAAGGATCCCGCCTTTTTCTTTGCTTTTACCAAATCCTTATTCTTTCTTTTGCTCCTTCCCCTGAAAGTGGTTTTTAGGAGGGGGCCTCGGGAAAAAAAATCCCTTTTTCTGGATTTAGCTGGAAACTTCTTCCCCTTCTCAGTGGAACGGGACAAAACCTGCTCTAAATCTGAACCAAAGAGCAGTGACCCTTCAAAAGGGATCCCACAGAGGCATGACTTGGATGTAAAATCCCCATCCCATGTCTTTACCCAGAGGGCCCTTCTGTCAATTAAGGAGTGCTGCTGACTTGGCAGTAGTTTTCACAGTTTCTACTGCGGCATCAGCTAAATAGGCTACTGTTTTACTAATCAACTCCAGGGAATCTAACATTTTTGGGGATTTTCCTGCGCAACATGGTCCCGTAATCTACGGAGCCATGCATCTATTTCTGGCAACGCACGCGGAGGCCAATGCAGGACCCATAGCGGCTGCATTGGCATCCCAGGCTCTGCGTAGCAAGGTTTCGGATTTTTTATTCATCAGATCCCGGATGTTGCCGTAGTCCTCGAACGATAAATCTGAGTGTTTGGAGACTTGAGCCAATGAGGCATCCAAACGTGGAATTTTGAAGAACTTCTTTTCTGTTTTAAAGTGGCACCTACGCTTCCAGGTTTTAAGTCTAAGGACCCCACGTTCTGGTTCCTTTCACTCTTAGAATAATATCTGTGAGAGATTGATGTAGGCAGGTATTTGGTTTGAGCTCTACCTAATCCCCTGTATAGTTTGTCTTGAACAGAGACCTGCATGGCTGGAAGCTGGATGTCCTCAGAAGCATAAATCGCTTTGAGGAAATCTAGAATCTTCTGGGCTATCCTGATCTGAATCCTCTCCTTCCTGAGAACTTTGGGC
The DNA here is from genome assembly GCA_029574335.1 of Rana kukunoris. Taxonomy (NCBI): domain Eukaryota; kingdom Metazoa; phylum Chordata; class Amphibia; order Anura; family Ranidae; genus Rana; species Rana kukunoris. The sequence goes on from CM056055.1 coordinate 151,163,238, forward strand.
TGAGGAATCCAACTCTAAGTTTGAACATGTTAGAGATGGCCCCTGAGACCCCTCGGCGATACTGGTTTGAGTCTATTAAAGAGGAGTTCCACCCAAATTTGGAACTTCCTCTTGTTCCACTCCTCACCCCGATACATGCCACATTTGGCATGTAATTTTTTTGGGGGGGAGTGGGGGCTTCAGTAGGAGTGGGAATTCCTGTCCCACTTCCTGCTTCCGCCGAGGGGCTGGTTAGGCGATTAAGCCTTAATCGCCTACACCAGCCCCTCCCTGTAGGCGATCACATGGGACACTGACAGGTCCCATGCGATCGCCTCTCCAATCAGCGGCGAGCCGCGCCACACGCGCATGCGCAGTGCGGCTCGCACATGCGCAGTGGGTGCCTGGCCGTGAAGCCATAGGCTGTCACGGCTGGGTGCCCAGTCGAGATGGAGACGCCGGCTGGGGAGGGGGGAGAGGAGCTGAGCCCCGGTCGGCGCGTCGCTGGAACGCAGGAGCAGGTAAGTGAATGTTTATTAAAAGCTAGCAGCTACACTTTTTGTAGCTGCTGACTTTTAATAAACAAAATTTTGGCTGGAACACCCCTTTAAGGAAGAAGAATCCTCTGTACCTAGTGGAGCTACCTCTATTAGCTACCAAGGTTTTAAAGGATTGGAGCACAGCAAGCATTTCAGTTTGCAAAGCTCTGCATTCCTTCATGGTTTGAGCCGTTTCCTTGCCTGCGAGTTTGTAAATGCATTTGTAGCAGAAGGGCTTGGTGTGATCCTGGGGGAGTTACTCCCCGCAGTACCCACAGCACTTAGACTTATTGGAGGATTTACCCTTAGATCTACTGGGGATCTCCTGGGCAGGGCATTCAGTTTGAAACAAAAAACAGCCATTCCCCTAAACCTATAGGTACCCCCTGGGGGTGGGGGGTAAATAGGGCCACCCCACATGCTTTCCCCCCCCCTCTCCAGCAAACAAAACGGTCACTCACCCCCCTGCGATGATTTATGTAGCTGGTGCGGTCCCTCCATTGCTGGAGCATATGCGTCCTGTAACAGGAGAGTTCCGCTTCGTAGGGAGTTTTTCTCAGTTAAGGGGACGCCAGACTGAGGACCCCTGCTCCTCTGGGTGCCGAGTGGAAAACCAGGCCACACGTGTCTCCGCTTGCCGCCGCCTTATTGTATTTCAGGACGCGGCTGTGACGTCATCCCCCGTGCCGCCTCAGTCTCCGGACATGCGCACTGAGTGTCTAAGGACGCCGGAGCCTGAGAGCAGCGAGCAAAGCATTGAGTCAGCCGGGGGTGCCGCTACCTTGCAACTGAGAAGCAGCAGACGTCAGCGCGGGTCCTCCTGACCATCAGCCACTGTCAGGTAGGAAGACAAGAGCAGGATTAGAAATGGTCTCTGGATAGGTTAGACCCACTCACCGGGTCCAACTACCAGTATTCTCAGGGAATTTTCAGGCTAGGCCCTCTTCTCAGCTACACCTACCACCCTGAGAATGTTTCTATGGGGAAACCCCCTGGTAAAAAGGCAAAAGTCAAATTCTGCCTTTGCAGTCCCCACTGACTGCTCTTCGGTTAGAAATACCAGGGGGTAGACCTTGGTCCCAGACCTTAATCTACTTTAAAAAATATAAGTTTCGCTGTCATCTGTTGGGAAAATCAATAACTGAGGGGCAGAGGGAAGGGTGGGGCCTTTTAAACTTTGTTGTTTGTGTTTCCTGTCAGGTGAGACCATCATCTCAGGTGTGCCGTCCTGGAAGATGACTGGAGAATCATTAATTTTTCTGGGTACAATGTTGCACAACCAAGTAATCTTAAAATTATGCAGTGCCGTATCGCAAAAACAAACACCTGGTCATAAAGGGGTAAATCCTTCCATTCCTCAAGTGGTTAAAGTTCAACTCAGAACATTTAAATAAAAAATTTAATTGCTCATTTATTTTAGGAGCAGAGGATCAAAGTAGTTACCTTACTCCAGCAGGCTCCCCTTAATGCTTACAATAAGGGTCACCAAGTGCAGTATTGATGGGTTTATTGCAAATAAAAATCCAAATGCAAACTCACAGAAATGTAATAAATTATCTGCAGCCATGAAAAATTGGATGGAAGCTGTACACTGGATGAGACGCCTGTGACAGCAAAAAGTGTGTTGAGGAAACCATGTCTATTACAGGAAGTTAGGAGAGCCACTGTGGAACACAAAGCATGTTGTGACGTCACCTGGCACAGGCTGGTTGCTTTAGTAATGTGTTGAGCTATTGGCTTATTTCTCAAACCTAGTCTCACTGCATGATACAGGAGATGGTCAGAGACTGCATACAGACAGGAGATGATCAGACTGCATTGCACTTGTTACTGGAAATCGTCAATCTCCTGTATCATGATTTGACTATAATTGTGTTCCCGATACTGAATGTTCACTGAATTGCTTGTTCAGGCCTTAGACAATGTTTGAGGCCACATTTCAAGCCCCCTTATCAAGAAAACTGACCACCGCTGCTTTAGACATGAGCAATAAACCCTTGCAATGCAGGGGGAGCAAAGTTTTTTTCCTGGAGTTGGGCTTTAACCTCCCTGGCGGTATGATTCTGTCTGGAATTACGTACCAAAAGCGGTACAATTATTTTGCATGGAAATTCTGCGTTTTATACTGTAGGCCTGCAATTTTTAAGAATAACTCACTTAAATTTGTCCAAACCAGAGTCTAGTAGACATCCCGGGTATGATAAAGTTTAATCACAAAATCATAAAATTATAATATAATAAATATAAATTATAACAAATGTAATTATAATAAAAATTATTAACTAATGTAATCAAATCAAAAATCACTGAAATTTGCTCAGTTGCAGAATTGTCGCTGTCATTACTTTTATTTTTTTATGACGAATTTCCCCACAAATCGCTATCGCTCTCGCTCAATTCTGCAAGTGATTATCATTTATTATCGCGGTTTTCTAGCTGCTCTAAAATCACTTTTGACATAAGGGACACTTTTGGTTGCTATGGACAATCTACAGTTTGCAGGCACAAAAAAATGTTTTTATTATGTAAAAGAACATGCAGGGCACTGGGCAGACCACTAGGGACAAGGGGGTGTGTACTTTTTACATACAGTACTGTAATCTATAAGATTACAGTATTTTGTATGTAATGCGTTTACTTTTTTGAATTTGCCGCCGGTCTCCGCCCACGTGCGCCGTTGCGTCGCAGGGAACGGAGATCGGCGGCGCGCGGGCACTGTGTGAGTCGAATGGAGGACGCCACTCGCTCACACAGCGGGGATGAATCGCTGGATCTAGGGACAAGGCAAGTACAGTATACCCAGCCTGGATACAAGGTAAGCCAGGGCACTGCAGGCTCTGCATATTCACCCCGAGTCACGCTCGGGGATACAGGCAGGGGGGTTAAGTTGGTACCATTACCCCTGCCTCATGTTTTAATTTCAGGGTTCTTTTTTTATTGAGCCACCCTGCATGCAAATACATTTGTGTCTCCCTACACTGTGCACATTAACAGCAACACATAGCCCAGTAATCTAAAATGGTAAGACATTCCCCTGCTCCTCCATGCCAACAGACTGACTCCAGTTCAGGGAAGCAGCACAGAGCAGGAACCAGCAGCATTGGACGTTGCATAGTGCAAGCGCTGGGGTAAGAATTTTTTTTTTTACAATTTTTGAAATAGTGAGAACAAGCAGGTGGGGCGACAGATGGTGTGGCTGAACAAGCAGGTGGGGCGACAGATGGTGTGGCTGAACAAGCAGGTGGGGCGACAGATGGTGTGGCTGAACAAGCAGGTGGGGCGACAGATGGTGTGGCTGAACAAGCAGGTGGGGCGACAGATGGTGTGGCTGAACAAGCAGGTGGGGCGACAGATGGTGTGGCTGAACAAGCAGGTGGGGCGACAGATGGTGTGGCTGAACAAGCAGGTGGGGCGACAGATGGTGTGGCTGAACAAGCAGGTGGGGCGACAGATGGTGTGGCTGAACAAGCAGGTGGGGCGACAGATGGTGTGGCTGAACAAGCAGGTGGGGCGACAGATGGTGTGGCTGAACAAGCAGGTGGGGCGACAGATGGTGTGGCTGAACAAGCAGGTGGGGCGACAGATGGTGTGGCTGAACAAGCAGGTGGGGCGACAGATGGTGTGGCTGAACAAGCAGGTGGGGCGACAGATGGTGTGGCTGAACAAGCAGGTGGGGCGACAGATGGTGTGGCTGAACAAGCAGGTGGGGCGACAGATGGTGTGGCTGAACAAGCAGGTGGGGCGACAGATGGTGTGGCTGAACAAGCAGGTGGGGCGACAGATGGTGTGGCTGAACAAGCAGGTGGGGCGACAGATGGTGTGGCTGAACAAGCAGGTGGGGCGACAGATGGTGTGGCTGAACAAGCAGGTGGGGCGACAGATGGTGTGGCTGAACAAGCAGGTGGGGCGACAGATGGTGTGGCTGAACAAGCAGGTGGGGCGACAGATGGTGTGGCTGAACAAGCAGGTGGGGCGACAGATGGTGTGGCTGAACAAGCAGGTGGGGCGACAGATGGTGTGGCTGAACAAGCAGGTGGGGCGACAGATGGTGTGGCTGAACAAGCAGGTGGGGCGACAGATGGTGTGGCTGAACAAGCAGGTGGGGCGACAGATGGTGTGGCTGAACAAGCAGGTGGGGCGACAGATGGTGTGGCTGAACAAGCAGGTGGGGCGACAGATGGTGTGGCTGAACAAGCAGGTGGGGCGACAGATGGTGTGGCTGAACAAGCAGGTGGGGCGACAGATGGTGTGGCTGAACAAGCAGGTGGGGCGACAGATGGTGTGGCTGAACAAGCAGGTGGGGCGACAGATGGTGTGGCTGAACAAGCAGGTGGGGCGACAGATGGTGTGGCTGAACAAGGTGGGGCGCATGGTGTGGTGAACAAGCAGGGGGCGACAGATGGTGTGGCTGAACAAGCAGGTGGGGCGACAGATGGTGTGGCTGAACAAGCAGGTGGGGCGACAGATGGTGTGGCTGAACAAGCAGGTGGGGCGACAGATGGTGTGGCTGAACAAGCAGGTGGGGCGACAGATGGTGTGGCTGAACAAGCAGGTGGGGCGACAGATGGTGTGGCTGAACAAGGTGGGGCGCAGGTGTGGCTGAACAAGCAGGTGGGCGACAGATGGTGTGGCTGAACAAGCAGGTGGGGCGACAGATGGTGTGGCTGAACAAGCAGGTGGGGCGACAGTGGGGCGACAGGTGGGGCGACAGATGGTGTGGCTGAACAAGCAGGTGGGGCGACAGATGGTGTGGCTGAACAAGCAGGTGGGGCGACAGATGGTGTGGCTGAACAAGCAGGTGGGGCGACAGATGGTGTGGCTGAACAGTAAAAGACAGTGACGACTATTTTATATTAAAAAATCCTCCAGAAACTGAAATAGATCGAGTTTATAAGGTACCCACTACAGCAAATTCCACTTAGACTAGCCCACGAGATGTAATTTGTAGGATTAATTTTTACAGGATCAAAAAGGATATCCTTAGAGCCTCTTGGCAGGCGGGATCCCTGGAGTATGAAGGAGGGGAAATACAGATATTCCCAGACGTATGCAGATAAAAATCAGGCAGCATATGTTAAAACCACTTCTGGACTTTATATTAGCAAACAGGCCACTTATAGATAGGGACACCCACTGGCAGTACTTGTAAAAAGGGGGGCAAAGCTTTAATCTCTGTGACCCAGCTTAACTCCCGGAGCTGTTTAAGTTCTTGGGACAGGCCATTGAGACCCCCAATTGGGTAGGATTACCAGTATTGATGGACTCTGGCACGTACCGCATAATAAATTACAGGAGATAAAGATCATGGACTAAACAGGATAGGACGACCCCTAGGAAAATTTTAAAGGACTCTCCGTTTTCCACTCAAAATAAAGGAAGTAGATAGAAGATATTTATTTTTAATTAATTGAATATTGAAATCACTTGAGTATGGGAGACATTACTAAGGGTATATGAAGGATTCCCACCACTACCCTCTACTCCAGATTGTGTATTTTCAATCTCAAACTACTTTTCTTCAGGAGACGCATTTTAAAAAAAAATCCTAGATTGGGTAACTTGATTTCCGATGGTATACCATTATACCTCAGACATCCAAAGCAAAGGGGGTATCGATTATACTAGCAAAACAGATACCATGGAAAGAAACAAAGATAATTACAGATAAGGAAAAGACGACTTCATTGTAAAAGGGCTCATATTCAACCAAAAAGTTACATTGGTGAATCTATTTACTCAATGAAGGTCAAGTTGTGGCACTGTAGACATATCTGACTATAGTACACCAAAACAAAGAGGGGATCTTGTTGATGGGAGCAGACTTAAATATGGCATTAGACCCAACTTCTCATGTGCATGACACGGATTACACTTTTTTGGCAAAACAAAAACGTACTCCAGGATAGATTGTTTTTGTATCTCAAAATACTCTGCAATGCATTGTTGAGATTTTTATTGGTATACGTATGCCATCAGATCATGCACCAACTGCACAGTAGAATGGGGAGAAACAGCTTGGCAATGGGAACTCAAAGACTATTGAAAGACAGAAGACAGAGAAAGCACAGGAACTGGATACTTTTTTGCAGACAGAAGGTGGGAGAAGTCACCAACTTGTTTGAGTGAAACAAATGTTTTATCAGAAGTATTTTTATATCATTAGGGGCACAGAGAAAACAACTAATGGGGGCTAGGCTAGAGTCCTTGGTAGGGGAGATCGTAGTCTGGAAATGACTTAAGAAATCACAAGCAAGTCAGACTGAGGAAAACTTGACTCATCTGCACAAGGAGCTTAATTTATTTATAGATAACGCTAAAGCCTTGATGACCCAGTGCAGGTGGGATTTTTATGAGTATGGTAACAAACCAGGCAGGATGCTGGCAAATGCACTCAGAAACTAGAAGAAATTAGTTTGAACAAATTAAAAAACAGGGAGATTAGTTAACTCATCCCAGGCAGTAGCAAAGGCATTCAGGGACTACTATATAAGTATAATATCAGCTAGGGGACCAACAACAGACAGACCTAATGGAGTGGAAAGTAAGGAATACGGAGAAATCAGTAATGCCTAGAGTGCCGGATGAACAAGCATTAGAAATCGATGGCCCAATTACCATGAAAAAATTCACAGAGGCCCTAAAAATATTAAAGCTGGGGAAAGCTGTAGGCCCGGATGGGTTCACTCCACTTTATTATAACATTTTTGCTGATAAATTGGCACCCAGATTTTTGGAGGCATAAAACTCGATACGAGAAAGGGAGGACCCCTCCCAATGTTCGAGTTATCGGCCAATTTCTCTCCTAAACGTAGACTTAAAGATCCTAACAAAATTATCAAATTTATTACCACATATTCCAGCATTAATACACCCGGATGAAGTGGGGTTCATACCTGAGAGAGAAGGAAGGGAAAACACGCAGTGGGTCATAAGTGCAATACAGTTGGTGCAATACGATTAAAAATCAACTGGCGGCGTATACAGCCGACCTTTTGTTTTTCCTAACTTAGCCAGTGCTATCCATGCCTTCATTATTACCCGAGATAGGACAGTCTCCCATATTTGCCTATTTTAAGGTCAACTATAATAAATCAGAAGCAATGGGAGTTGAAACAAACAATACGATGAAAAAGCAGACATCTATGTATTCATTTAGATGGACAGACTTCCATATAGGATATCTGGGAATGAAAATTTTAAAGAGGTTAAGCAGAATACTTTAACTCAACTTCACCCCCCTAGTACGACAGATAAAATTGGATATAAAGAGTTGGGATAAGGAAGTATTCACATGGTTTGGCAGAATCATAAAAATCAACGTTATGCCAACACTATTATATCTTACAGACTCCACCCGTCGGGATCCCGATAGGATTACTTAGAGATGAGATCAAAGTTTGGCAGCTTCATCTGGGCCCGGGAAACCAGCCAGAATTCTGAGAGATTTTTTTCTTACCAAAGGAACGAGGGGTGGGCTTTCTCGACCCAGTGGGTTACTATGAGGCAAAGCACCTAAGGGTACTAGACTGGTGCACAGCCCAAAGAAACAATGGGTTAAGATGAAGCAGGCAATGACAGATACCCATGGAGGGTTTGCCATGGCTTACAGCTACAACTATATCAAAGGTAGTAAGGCAACATCCAACAGTAGGGACAATGCTCAGCTCGGTTAAAAAGATTTAAAAAAAATTAATTAATATTCTGCTATTCCAATGATCCCAGTTATAGCCAACCAGGGATTTAAGGCCTGCTTTAAAAGAAAACGTTTTTGCACTCAAGACAGGGTAAAAGTAAAATACACTTTTTTTAAATAACCAGGTGATGTCTAGAGATGAGATTGACCAAGAATTTTCAGAGTAACTAGATCCATTTAGGTTAATCCAGTTTAATGCCTTCGATCAACTTCCATACAAAGAGAAATATCGAGTCTGTCCAAGTTTGAGAAGCTATGTTTGAAGGGGGAAGTAGCGAGACATGCACTATTGGTGTTAAATCCTATGGTGTACGAGTGTTAGTTTTATTATAATATTTATCTTATTTATCTAATATTATAAAATTCGGAGCAGATGGTATAGAACTCCAGTTGTGCTAAACCGTATCTACCCACAGGTTTCCAACCCGTGTTGGAGATGTCAAGGTGCAGAGGGTAAGTTGATGCACATCTTCTGGGACTGCCTGGGAATAAAAGACTTTTGGAAGATAGTTACTTAACATAAGAGATTACCAATTTCTCTATGAGAACCACCAGTGACTTTCCTTTTGTTTGGCATCCTGCTTTTAATAGAAAAGTAGAAAAAAAATCACTGGTGAGACATTTGCTCGTAACTGCAAAACCATGCAGTTCTCTGGAAAAGCACAGCTTCTTTAACTTGAACACAATGGATTTTGAAAAAAGAGGAGGTCCAGCAGATTGAGTCTTACTATGAGCATGAGGGAACAGGAGGATAACTAGAGAAATTTGGACCCCTTATATCATTCTTTAGAGAGGAGGGGTAGTGGGAGAGGGGAGATTCTTTTTTTCTAAACTGTCTCTAAATCCCAGGGGATGGAGCCTTGGGTATATGGGGAGGGGAGGGGGGATGAGGGAGAGGTGGTAAGGAAAACAGAGTTACAGCAGTTCAATACAGGATAACGAAAGAACTAAGGGGAAAAAAAAAGAATTTAAGAATTTGTATGTTTGTCATGGTAGACTGAAAAGTATAACCAAGGTTAATAGAATGTAGATAAAGAAATATTTATCAGGATTGCTATATAACATGTACTATAATGAATGCGGTTTCTCTGTATATTTGTGTATCACCCCTATACTTTCTGTAGGGGAGTTATGCTAAAGTTAGCGGGGAATGGGAGAATGGGAGAATTATGCAGCTCCCATTCACAATTTGGGAAATTGTGGCTGTCATTTCCAGAACTGTCCTGTGGGTCGGTCTGCTTTCGAGGAGTGTGTTCCCACCACTGGGCGGCAGCTGGCTTTAGAGGTGTTCTGGCTGTCACGTTTTCCTCAGCAGCCAGAGGGGTTGGCACCCTCGCTAAAGCATGCTGAGGGGGGCTATATCTGGGACAGCCGCCTAGGCCTGAGGGCCGTTTTCCTTTCTGTAGGGTCAGAGTTCCAGGTGCGGCATCCACCTTCAGGGTGCACGCATCCATGGACCCTGCAGCCGTGGCCTACCTGGCCAATGTTGCACACCATGCGGAGCTTCACTAATAACGGAGAGGGATCCCAGTATCTGCTGGGTCCCAAGCTGGGAGCTGTGCAGTGGGGGGAATCGGCTTGAGGAGAACCCGGAAGCAGGTGATCCAATAGGGCTTGAACGAACCATTGGTAATCCAGAGACTAACTAAATCTATTGGGAGGACTGGCTCATTTTAATTCACGTTCAAGTACTAGTCTTGTGGCAGGGTCCTGAGCCAGGCATGTGGCAGAGGCCTGGTCTTTTCAACATTTACAAGTGATGTTCCGGCTGCCAGGCCTGTGGCAGAGGTCTGTCCGGGGCACTTTACCCATTCGGACTGGAGTGGCAACAAACTGAGTTTATCATTGTGGAGAGAAAGACTGCTTCTTTTCGTCTTCATATACAAGGCCTGATACTCAAGCTCTCTGTTCATTCACCTTTCCTGTCCCATGTTGGGCCTTGGAATAAAGCATTATAGAAAACCCAACTATAGACTGGAATTCGCTCTTTCACCTCACAAGCATCACCCCTACACATCTGCCAGGTAACACGCCGGCCCCGCTTATTCTCAGCTGCTCCTGAATGGGGTAGTGCTACATTTGAAAGAAAAACAAGAATTTATAAAAAAAAGATGGCAGCAATGGCATCGAATGTGACAAGTGCATGCTCTTACGTGATGACTTTACCACGTTCTTGCCTTTCATAAAGGAGTGTGTACACTCAGGTGGCAAGAGATTACCAAGAATCTGGTCAGGAAAAAACTTTTGACGAGATTCTGGCCCGAGTGTATAAGGCTTTAATTACAGGCTTAAATTCTCAGATAATGGACCTAGCAACCATCCCACCAACTCGGCTAAAGGAATAGCAACCATTTAACCTGGTCTAAGAGTAAAGCACATTTCAAGCTACCCTCGCTAAATAAGAACAAGAATTAGGATCTACCTTTACACCGACTCAATGGTCGCCAACATTTTAATCAATACACGAAGTCACCTCTGGTGTAACCCTATGGGATTTGACACAAAATAGCCCAAAGGTGGTACTTAACCACGATCGTAGCAAAATAAAGGAAATAGCTTGCGCAAATGTAGGTTGTGACCAAACAGGAACCATACTATGCATATCGTTTGTGACTGTCCATACAGACACATACTGGATTAAGGTGTTCTCACTAAGCAAGTTAAACAGGCACCCTCATTCCAGCTATTTAGGCCATTCTTAACCTCAACATAAACCTCATACCTGACACCTGGCAGCCCGACTTTTCATTAACCAGACTATGGATAAAGACTACCACTCCTGCACTGACATACTGACAAGTCATTACATTGACCCAAACATACCTATGGACTCCTGATCACCAATAATCTCAATACCACAATTGTGGGCTCCGTGGACCAATTGGTATAAAAACACATTAAATACAGCACATTCACAGAATAAAAAAGCAGAAGATTGTGTTCAGGTAATCCACACATTTGGATCAGATTATTTTATCTCCTTCACTGGTGACCTTAAGGCCTCGTACACACGATCAAATCTGTCCGCTGGAAACGGTCCGCTGGACCGTTTCAGCAGACAGATTCGATCGTGTGTACGGCCGAGCCGACGGATTTGGCCACCCAACAGATTTCCAAGCATGCTTTGAAATCTATTGGGTGGGAATCCGTCCGCCCGACATGTCTGCTGGTTAGTACACTTACCAGCAGACATGTCGTCCCGCACCGCCGCCGAATGGATTCGGCGCATGCGCGGAAGTGTTTTACTTCCTGGAGCGGTGACGTGGCGGCGTCAACGTCAGCGCCACGTCAGCGCGCCGTCTGCTGGCGGGGATTTTAGTTTGCTCGTGTGTACACGCAAGCAAACCAAAATCCCAGCAGACAGATTTGTTCAAATCTGTCGGAAGGACAGATTTTAACTAATCTGTCTGCTCGTGTACGAGGCCTAAGACTTAGTAATTTTTTCAGTATTTGTTAACTTTACTTTATTTTGCTTGGAATCTAGGAGCCAGCTAATAAAGTTAGGAGCCAGAAAACGCGCCCAACCTGACGAGCTCGCACGCAGAAGCGAACACATACGTGAGTAGCGCCCGCATATGTAAACGGTATTAAAACCACAAGTGAGGTATCGCGGCGACCGTTAGAGCGAGAGCAATAATTCTAGCTCTATAGCTCTGCAACTCAAAACGTGCAACTTAAAGAATTTTTTTAAACGTCGCCCATAGAGGTTTTAAAGCAGGGGTGTCAAACTGGTGGCCCTCCAGCTGTTCCGAAACTACAAGTCCCATCATGCCTCTGCCTGTGGGAGTCATGCTTGTAACTGTTAGCCTTGCAATGCCTCATGGGACTTGTAGTTTTGCAACATCTGGAGGGCCGCCTGTTTGACACCCCTGCTTTAAAGGGTAAAAGTTTGACGCCATTCCACAAGCAGAAGCAATTTTGAAGCGTGACATGTTGGGTATTAATTTACTTGGTGTAACATCTTTCACAATATAAAAAATTGGGATACTTTACTGTTTATTTTTTTACTTTTAAATTTTTTCCAAAAAAAGTGCGCTTGAAGGACCGTTGCGCAAATACAGCGCGACACAAAGTATTGCAACAATCGCCATGTTATTCTCTAGGGTGTTAGTAAAAATATATATAATGTTTGGGGGTTCCAATTAAAGGGAAGGAGATGGCAGTGAAAATAGTGAAATATGACATTAGAATTGCTTTTTAACTTGTAATGTCAACAGCCACCACCAGATGGCACCAGCTCACAGAAGGAAGAGCTTGGGACATCACAAGGCCGCGGCCACAATTATCGGCCGCTGCGGACCCGTCGCAATCGCGTGGCAGGGGGTGCATGGACACAGGATTCTGTGCCTCCGTGCTCCCCCACCTCCCTCAACGCTCGATCGCGGCGGGCCCGCGGTGGCCAGTAATTGAGGCTGCGGCCGAGTTAAAAAACTTAGTGTAAATGGAGCCTTACAGGCCAGTGAGTTTAACAGCAATTGTAGTCAAGTTAATAAAACTTAATGGAATCATTCTGTCATGAGAAGGAGCATTCACCCAATACACAACTCTCTGGACACAAAGCAACATGGCTTTAGGTTTGTTTTTGGTGCATTTTTCAGTTTTGCAGAAACGCACTAAAGTCCATTTAACATGGTTTGCTATGGATGTAGTTCACATCTGCATTTTATGTAAAGGGCCAGGAACTTCTGGTTTTCATTCCATAGACTTCAATAGATCAAAAGCATGCTTTTAGAAACATGCACCTGCAATATGCAAACTTATGATCTGCACTCAGTCAAGCTTGGTTCACATCTATACAGACTAATCTGATTGCAGTTTGACAGCTGGTGCTGTGGACATAATATATCTATTTCAGCAAAGCTTTTTGGTTAACATTGCAATAAATGTTTAACCACATTTTTTTTTCAGCAGAGACCCTAGAGAATAAAATGGCGATTGTTACAAATTTTATATGTCAAATTTTTGTTGTCACGTTATTTGCACAGTGGTATTTCAAACGCAATTTTATGAAAAAATACACTTTAACCACTTCCAGGATGCCCACCATCATTATACATCATTACTTTAAACAGGGATACCCCTGCTATGGCAGCAGCTACCATAACCTCAGTATCCTCTTCAGTGGGCGGTCTGCTTTCAGATAAACGTGATCACTTATATGCGGCAAAAGATGCTCCCCTCCGGCCAAGTGCCGATGCCCTCCACCGCTTAACGGAGCAATCGGTAACAGGCGATTGCATCCTTTCCATGGCTTGGTAATTACAAGAGGGGGGAAATGGCCCCCACCTTTCTCCACACCATTGCAGTATGGAAGCGATGTCAAATTATCAATTCCGCCCATAGCGCAAAAAGACATTTTTTCAAATATTTCTATTTTTTTTATTGCATTTTAGTGTAAATGAGATCTGGGGTATTTTCTTTGACCCCCTAATCTGATATTTAAGAGACCCCATAATGCTTTTTTTATTGAGCCCCTTTCACAGAGGTGGGAGCTGTGGTTGCGGTATAGCGCTGCTAAAAATAGCAGCGCTATACTGCCAGAATTGCCCCCGCTAGAGGCAGATAAAGGCTTAATACTGCCTGCAATGCGCCTTTGCAGAGGCGCATTGGGGCAGTATTGCTGCCGTTTCCTATTGTTTTAAATGGGAAGGAGCGGTATACATACTGCTCCTCTCACCACTCCAAAGATGTTGCCGACAGAAGATTTTCTTTCCCGCCAGTGCATCGCCTCAGTGTGAAAGCCCTCGGGCTTTCACATTAAGCAGTGAAGGAGTTTTTCAGGCGGTACATCAGTGCTATTTTTAGTGCTGTACCACTTGAAAAACTCCTAAGTATGAAAGGGGTCTTACAAGAGATCTTTACATTTTTTGTAATAAGGTTAAAGGGACACAATATTTTTTTTTTTTAAACCATGTAAACATAAAAACATGTATAATGTTGGGTGGTTCTACGTAATTTTCTTGCAAAAATATTTTAACTTTTAACCTTTGCATGGAAATTCAGTGTTTTATATTATACCTGTATTTTAGGAATAACTCACTTAAATCTGTCCAAGAGTCTAGAAGACATCCTGGGTATGATAAAGTTTTAAACAAAATAATAAAATATTTTAACTATAAAATATAACAAATGTGATAAAAATTATTCAATGTAATCAAATCAAAAACACTGAAATTTGCTCAGTTGCAGAATTGTTGCTGTCATTTTTATTTTTCGGTTGCTATGGACAATTCTCCAGTTTCCAGGCAAAAAGAAAAGTTTATTATATAAAACTGCATGCAGAACACTGAGCAGACCACTAGGGACAAAGGGGGCGTGTATTTCATACAGTACTGTAATCTGTAAAATTACAGTATACTGTATGTATTGTGTTTTTCACTTTTGGAATTTGGCGCCGTACTTCCATCCCTATGCACTCAACGTCGCAGGGAATGGAGCTCGGCAGCACTGAATCGAGCGAGGAGACACAGAGGAGCCTGCACACAGCAGGGACACATCACAGGATCCAGGGACAATGTAAGTAACTTCCCCCTGTATCATTCAATGCGATCCCAAGTCAGGCTTGGGGATACCGCTTGTGAGATAAAAAATTCCCCCCCGAGCCTGACTCAGGATTACCGCTAAGGAGGTTAAATGCCAAATCTCAGAAAGAGGCTTGGTCCTTAAGTGTTAACAGAATAAAATAATCAAAGTTAGTCCAAAGCTTTGGTGCAATGTAAAAGATGTTACGCTGAGCAGATACCCAACATGTCGTGCTTCGAAACTGAAATTTCCCTCTTGGAAAGGAAACTATGGCAAGTCCATAGGCAACACTTAAAATTTCTACAGGTTCAGTTTAGCGAGGGGGTCCTGTGACAGAATTATTGATATTGCCAACGATCGCAGCGATACCTCACAAGTGTGGTTCGAACGTTAACAAATGTGGGCATGACCAACGTATGCGCTGGCACAGAGTGCTTTATGTTTTCTATTTCCACTGTTGCTATCACAAGGAATAAAAACATTTGTAATGGTCAGGGCTATGTACCCTTTATGGAGGAATCTGGGGTCTATAAGACCCCAAATCCTTTTTTGCACAAAAGTATTTCAGACCCCCAAGTATATACCCTTAGTACAGACCCCTCCCTTATAGACACTTAAAGCATAGAGCCCTCACCTAGCCTACCCCCTCAGTATAGAATCTTCCCTCAGGATTGGCCCCTTTCCTAGTATAGACCCTGCCCTTACCTTGGCATAGACCTTGTCAGTACAGACCCACTCAATACAGAACCCATAGGCGTGCGCACAGGGTGTGCCAGGTGTGCCTTGGCACACCCTAATAACCCTTTGCTGCACAGATTTCCCCTGCTGCTTGGCTGCTGAAGAAAGGAACTGGGGAATTGTCTCAAAAGTGAGACATCGGGGGTCGCTTTAGACCCCTGATATTTCACCAAAGCCCCCCGATGCAGCTTGTAAAAGATTGTAAAATGAAAAACTTATTGCAAATAAAAAAAAAATGAAAATTGTACAAAGTAAAAATTAATTGAAAACATAAAAACAAAAAAAGTAATTAAAAAAAAAACTACTAACACTAATTTCTGCCCTACTGACACTGCCTGCTGCTCTACTGATACTACTCATTGACACACACACACATATATATACAAACACACCGATATGTGTTTGAGCTTTGGGGTGCACACCCTAATGTAAGGTGACCAGATTTTTAAAATGAAATCCGGGGACATTTTTTCTTTACTAGTAATGGCAACAATCAGCGACTCTGCCCGTCGCCGCCCGCCTCACAGCCTCTCAAGCCCCAGCTACTACTGAATGGGGAGTGGAGGAAGATCACTACGCCAGGGAAGGCAAGGAGATAGGCAGGTGGCTGGACAGGATTTGAGCCAAGGCAGAACATGAGAGCAGAGCTGAATGGGCATGTGCCCGAAACTGAATATTCCCTCCTCTACGACCAGCACATGATTCTCAGAAAGGGCACAAATGGGAAAAATACAACCCCCCTATGCTAGTAGGCACGGTGGAGCGGGGGTGTGTAATTCAATTTTTTTTATTTTAGTTCTGCACTGATTGTCTTTGAAATTGCCCCTGCACCCTATTAAATCCAATCTGGGGACAAAACCAGGGCCAGGCTTGGTCCGGGGACAGTGTTAAATGCTGCCAACTAGTGCCCAGTGCCACTAAATGCTGCCAAACAGTGCTGCCTGTTAGTGCCTGTGCCACCTTTCAGGCAAGATCATTGCTGCCAATCTGCCAAACTGAGTGCAGGAATGGGGTGATGAACTGAGCAGCCAGGCACATTGTCCATGGGGAGCTGGCCTGGTGGGGCACAACTTATATTGATTGGTTTGCGTAAAAGTTATAGCATCTACAAATTAGGAAAACATTTATGGCATTTTTAATCTGATTACATTTTGTTATGATATAAAATAATGTGTAAGCCTTTGTGGGTGTGTTTTTTTGGGGGCAGCATTTCATTCCTGGGCCCAGGCAGCACAATGTCTTGGGCCAGCCCTGAATAGACCCCCTCCCCCAATAAAGACTCAACTCACTATAGACGCCTTTTGAGTACAGACCTCTCCCAGCCAACCTCCCTCAGTGTAGAGCCTCTCAGTACAGACCCCACTCCCAGGCCACTTCTGTGTAAACCCCCTGCCTCAGGACAGATCTTTCCGCTCACCCCCTCAGTATTGGCCTCTTATCTTTTTGTGCAGACTCCTCTCCCAGCCCACCCCCTCAGTACAGAACCCTTTCCAGCCCAACACCTCAAGAGCCCCTCACTTAGTACAGACTCTGATAAAGTAAAAGATGCCCCAGTGATTATACAGGCAAAGAATATTTTTAAGCACACATGTAGCAAGCAATTAGAAAGATTATAAAGTTTTATTATACAAATTTGGTTTACATAAGTTGTATAGATAGCAAAGGTTATGCAAGACACATTCAGGGCCGGCGCTAGCAACAGGCAGATCAGGCGGCTGCCTAGAGTGCCAGATTAGGGGGAGCGACAAAAAATCAAGATCCCCAGTCACTTGCTGGTATTCAGATTAATAAAATCCCACCAGGACCGGCAGTTGCACCTGTGAATACTGACGGACCGCTCACCTCTATCCCCAGCCTGCAGTAGTGGCGCGGCGGCAGTGAGAAGATGTGTGAGGTCTGAGGGAAGAAAGCCGGGATGAGAAGCAGCCGGCCGGAAGTGCCACATGATCGGTGGAGGGGGAGTATGAGATTGGGAGCCCTGCAGCTGCATGAAGTGTAACTACGGCGGGCTTGCCGCGATATCCGCTCCCCCCTCCTCCTGGGCGCCTGGGGATCTGGTGTGCAAGAACAGGCAGGTGCAGTGTCACTCTCCTGGACCTGGAGTGAAGTAATCACCGCCGCTGGCTCAGGAGGTATAGTGGAAACACAGGCAGCACTCCGTGCTGTAGCCTGCACCCAGTCACAAAAAAAACAAAAACACTGACTGCTTTTTTACTCTGCATGTACCCTGCGTGTACACAGGGGGGAACTTAGGCAGACGTGCAGGGGGGGGCTACTGTGTGTGGGGGAAGATATGCTGTGTGTGGGGGAAGATGGGGGGCAGACATGCAGGGGGGTACTGATGTGTGTGGGGGGCAGACATGCAGGGGGGTACTGATGTGTGTGGGGGGCAGACATGCAGGGGGGTACTGCTGTGTGTGGGGGGCAGACATGCAGGGGGGGTACTGAAGTGTGTGGGGGGGCAGACATGCAGGGGGGGTACTGATGTGTGTGGGGGGGCAGACATGCAGGGGGGGTACTGATGTGTGTGGGGGCAGTACATGTGTGTGGGGGGGTACTGATGTGTGTGGGGGGGGCAGACATGCAGGGGGGGTACTGATGTGTGTGGGGGGGGCAGACATGCAGGGGGGTACTGATGTGTGTGGGGGGGCAGACATGCAGGGGGGGTACTGATGTGTGTGGGGGGGGCAGACATGCAGGGGGGGTACTGATGTGTGTGGGGGGGTACATGTGTGTGGGGGGGACATGTGTGTGCAGGGGGGGTACTGATGTGTGTGGGGGGGGGCAGACATGCAGGGGGGGTACTGATGTGTGGGGGGCAGACATGCAGGGGGGGTACTGATGTGTGTGGGGGGGCAGACATGCAGGGGGGGTACTGAGTGTGTGGGGGGGCAGACATGTACTGTGTGTGGGGGGCAGACATGCAGGGGGGGTACTGATGTGTGTGGGGGGGCAGACATGTACTGTGTGTGGGGGGGCAGACATGCAGGGGGGGTACTGATGTGTGTGGGGGGGCAGACATGCAGGGGGGGTACTGATGTGTGTGGGGGGGGCAGACATGCAGGGGGGGTACTGATGTGTGTGGGGGGGCAGACATGCAGGGGGGTACTGATGTGTGTGGGGGGGGCAGACATGCAGGGGGGGTACTGATGTGTGTGGGGGGGCAGACATGCAGGGGGGTACTGATGTGTGTGGGGGGGCAGACATGCAGGGGGGGGTACTGATGTGTGTGGGGGGGCAGACATGCAGGGGGGGTACTGATGTGTGTGGGGGGGCAGACATGCAGGGGGGGGTACTGATGTGTGTGGGATGGCAGACATGCAGGGGGGTACTGATGTGTGTGGGATGGCAGACATGCAGGGGGGTACATGGCAGGGGGGTACTGATGTGTGTGGGATGGGCAGACATGCAGGGGGGGTACTGATGTGTGTGTGGGGGGGCAGACATTCAGGGGGGTACTGATGTGTGTGGGGGGGGCAGACATGCAGGGGGGGTACTGATGTGTGTGTGGGGGTGGCAGACATGCAGGGGGGGTACTGATGTGTGTGTGGGGGTGGCAGACATGCAGGGGGGGTACTGATGTGTGTGTGGGGGTGGCAGACATGCAGGGGGGGTACTGATGTGTGTGTGGCAGACATGCAGGGGGGGTACTGATGTGTGTGTGGGGGTGGCAGACATGCAGGGGGGGTACTGATGTGTGTGTGGGGGTGGCAGACATGCAGGGGGGGTACTGATGTGTGTGTGGGGGTGGCAGACATGCAGGGGGGGTACTGATGTGTGTGTGGGGGTGGCAGACATGCAGGGGGGGTACTGATGTGTGTGTGGGGGTGGCAGACATGCAGGGGGGTACTGATGTGTGTGTGTGGGGGTGGCAGACATGCAGGGGGGGTACTGATGTGTGTGTGGGGGTGGCAGACATGCAGGGGGGGTACTGATGTGTGTGTGGGGGTGGCAGACATGCAGGGGGGGTACTGGTGTGTGTGTGGGGGTGGCAGACATGCAGGGGGGGTACTGGTGTGTGTGTGGGGGTGGCAGACATGCAGGGGGGTACTGGTGTGTGTGGGGGTGGCAGACATGCAGGGGGGGGTACTGGTGTGTGTGGGGGGGCAGACATGCAGGGGGGGGGTACTGGTGTGTGTGGGGGGGGCAGACATGCAGGGGGGTACTGATGTGTGTGGGGGGGCAGACATGCAGGGGGGTACTGATGTGTGTGGGGGGCAGACATGCAGGGGGGTACTGATTTATATGTGGGGGGACAGATGTGCAGGGAGGTACTGATATGTGTGTGGGGGGATGGGGGGATGGACGTGCAGGGGGGTACTGATATGTGTTTGGGGGGGGGCAGATGTGCAGGGGGGTACTGATATGCGTGTGTGGGGGACGTGCAGGGGGGTACTGAATGTGTGTGGGGGGGACAGATGGACAGATATTTGTGTGGGGGGGGACAGGCGTGCAAGGGGAACAAAGGGGAACAGATGTGTGTAGGGGGACAGGGGGGAACAGGGGTGTGTGTGTGTGGGGGAGCAGATGTGCAGGGGTGTTAGAGGGGTAGCAGATGTGTGTGGGGGACAGATGTACAGGGGGAGGGGGTGTGTGCTGAGGGGAACAGGCATGCATAGTGATACAGTGATGGGGTGAGAAGGTCCCAAGGCACAGGTGCAAGCCTGTGGACCACTGCTGAAGAAATAAATGCCGCAAATTTTTTAGTGAGGGGCGGAGTCAGTGTGTGTGTGTGTGTGTGTGTGTGTGTGGCAACATTAGGTTTCACCTAGGGTGTCAAAAATTCTTGCACCAGCCCTGGACACATTGTATATATTGAGGGTCAGTTGGAATAAAAAAAAATCCTTAAACCATTTTAAATGGTTTACATTAGAAACTGCATATGGACAGGAACAGCATCACACAGTCCCAGCAGTGACACACAAAGCTGTTTTAGGATAGTTTAGTATCTTTGTACTAAAAAAAAAAAATCATTGCCAAGATCTAAAGATCTAAAGAAACTACCTGTTGGAAGGGAAAACAGGACAAAATAAAAGCAGGAAAACAGGGGAGGGAATACACAGGAAACTAAGGTAACAGGAATAAGGTAGGGGTGCAAAAACAAGATAGTCCACAAAAATCAGAATAGCAAAGACACCTAAACATAAAAGTGACATATGTGTTTCAAAATTTCCATAGTAAATCATATATACAATAAAAAATAGACACAAAGGTAGACAAAGCACCACTAATGGAGGAAAACAAAGCACATGTCAAAATGGAGTAACAAAAAAGGAGCAGCTGGACAAACACATTTAAAGAACAAACATTACCTGGGGGAAAACACTACAGTAACATAATTTGCCTTTCCACTGGCCAAGAGGTTCCCCCCTGCATGATGTGTCTCCTGGCTGTGCAGAAACCAACTAACACCTTGTCTGGGTATTTGTAGGCAAGTGGGCTGTAAAGTTCACGCCCACATATGGGAACAATGTCCAATGGCAAGGGCAGAAACACACCAGGTGACCCAGAGAGGCTTATGTAACTACAGGGCGGGCTCCCGGGTCACCTGGTGTGTTTCTGCCCTTGCCATTGGACATTGTTCCCATATGTGGGCGTGAACTTTACAGCCCTCTTGCCTACAAATACCCAGACAAACTGTTAGTTGGTTTCTGCACAGCCAGGAGACACACCATGCGGTTGGACCTCTTGACCAGTGGAAAGGCAAAGTAACTTACTATTGTGTGTTTGTCAGGTGATGCTCAATTTCATTTTGTCCAGCTGCTTTTTTTTTTTTGATTACTCCATTTTGACATGTGCTTTTTTGGTTTGTGTCACTAACAATATATTTTTGAATTTGAAAATATGTTGCAAAATTTCCATAGTAAATCATGTTACATTCCACTTCTATGTTTATGCACCTTTGTGAATAATCCATTGATCCTTGCAGACTCTACTGCCTTTTTGCACCCCCTGCCTTATTTCTGTTTCCTCCCATTTGCCCCACTTTTCCAGCAGGCTGCACAACTTTTGCTCTTTGCAATGATTGGCAATTTGAACTATGGAGATTCTACACTATCCTAATACAGCCTTGTGTGATGTGGATGATGGGACCTTAGGGTGATGCTGCTCCTGTCCATTAGCGCTTTCTAATGTGCACGTGAACCCATTTAAAATAGTAAATTTGCTTGTAAGTATTAAGTTCCAATTACTCAATTTTTCCATGTTGCTTCCCTATTCTTATACATTATATCTCAATCAATTTTCCTTGTGTATCTTTATGCTAGCTACTAAAGCTTATCTTTATACCCCTGAAGGAATATTGTGGTTAATGCTGAAACATGTTGGGACATCTGACATTCACTTGATCTGTGCTGGCCCAGACTCCTGCACCACTATAGACCCCCTAGTATAGACCTTCCATACCTTCCATACTGTCTGCAGCCTGTGTCTTCGTCTGTAGTGAACCCCTGTTACAAAGTACATCAAGACACAAACCAGTGTAGCATTGTATACTATGACCTCCTTAATGGTATTCACTTAAAACACTTTCTGCAGCTTGTGTCTTAAGCTCTGCTTCCACTATTGTAACCCCAAAGTTGCGTGACTTTCAGTGTGACTTGACGCGATGTCATGCAACTTGGTTAAACGGTTGCACTGAAGTTGCAACAAAGTAGTGCAAAAACCTTTTGGAGTCGCTGTGGCTTGAGTTGCTCCAATTAAATAGGACCTTTGAAATGTGGGTTTTGACTGTCTAGCGACTTCACATGTGTTAAGTCGCACAACTTGCAGTAGTGGAAAAAGCCTTTCTGTACTGTGATGCTGATCATTGGTGCGGACAGTTATTGAACTGTTTACTACTATTCCTGTCAAGAGTAACCTTTTATATTCACACCACGTATATGCATAAAAGCGCTTGCGTTTTTTACGCTACCAATTGGTCATCTTAGGAACAATCTGGTGTCCGTGTCTCATATTGAGCAATGGCAAGATGGCCACGGCTTAGCTATGCTTTAGGAGGACTTAAGTGACATCACATCATGTTTTGGTACAAAAACCAGCTACATTTACTGCAGCCTCTGACTTAATATTAACTCTTCTGTCCCTGAGTCCAGCAATGTTGGCACCATGGCTGATTTCATCAGCTGTCAAGTACTGCGGTAAAGGAACCTGGCAGAAGCATTACTGCTTAATGGCCAGGTTCCTACTGCACATGCGCAAAGCACACTGCACTCTTACTGGCCCAGTAGCGGTGGAGGGGAGTTGGAATTTCTTTGCTGTTCAGTCTACGGTCATAAACCATTAATGTCACAAGTGAATTTTCATTTACAGTTCGGTGGGGGAAACCTGCAATCCACCAGTTCTAAACGCACAGCCCTTGCGATCTGTGTGCGCCAGAAATACATTTTTATTTTATTTTTTCTTTAATTCAGTATTTAGCAGCAAAAGTTTGTACAGCACACAGTAGTTACACTACTTAATACAGGACTAATCTGAACCCTGTGTTAGAGCTTACTTAATATAAAGTTAATGACACTTCAGGACCATGTGCTTGCAAACGGATGGGATAGTACTGTGCAATCCAGTTGCAGTGCATTTCCTAGTGTTCTCTGCTTTGGTGCAATTTCAGCCTGGGTTCACACTTATGCGATGCCAGACATCACGTGATCCGCATTCCTGTGCACATCATGTGTGTGACTGTCCAATGCAAATTCAGCCATACAAACTGGTATACAACACTTTTTTGGTCCGCACTGGAATTGCTTAGTTCACACCCATGTGATTAGATTCCTATCAGATTTCAGTTTGCACTGTATTCCGCAAAATGATTTGGGGGTGTCACGTTCTGGTTCAACCTTGTGCAGTGCGAGAACCACAGCGATTCCAGTGTGGGTTCCCACATCGTATCTCCCCCCACATCGTATCTCCCCCCACAGGCAGCTCGCACTGCCTTGTGCTAATTGCTGTGGGTGTCAATACAAAGTTAATGACACCCCAACTTGGTTAACGGATTGCAGTGCGAACTGATTTCAGACAGGAATGGGACTGCATGGGTGTGAACACCAATGCATTCCGATTCTAGTGCAGACCAAAAAAAATCCTGCAACAGTTTGGTGCGACTGTGATTTGATTTCAGCCATAGTTTGTATGGCTGTGTTTGCATTACAAAACATCGCCTGTGATGTGCACAGCAATTCTGAGTCACATGCAATGTCTGCCATCACATAACCCTGTTTAACTTTACATTGACACCCGCAGAGGTTCACAGAGCCGTGTGAGCTGCCTGTGAGATCCAATACGGGAACCCATAACAGGGTTCCTGCATTGCACAAATGTGAATAAGACTCAAAATTAATAGACTCAAATTGCACTGAATGGCATGTGAATTGCGCAGTAATGCACTGTGCTTTCCTGTGCGATGCACAGCTTTGATACAATCGTAAGTCATCGATCTCATCTTTCCACCATGCAAGCTCAGAATGTGATTGGTTCTAACAGTGTCCTGTTAATAAAGTATCTTAGTGGTGCTCATTGATTCAAAACTATCAATATTCCCCCTGGATGATCAACTCAATTTAACCAAAATTGAGACCAAATTGATCAAAAGGGAAGTTATGACTTTTAAATTGCAGATTTGATCGTTTTGCACATCTGCTGGATTTTAAAAAGTTAGTTTGTACGGCCAGCGTTATATTCATGGACACTGTAAATTAAAGTAGAACTAAAGACGAAACATTTCTAAAATTAAAACTAAGAGCCGGTTCACACAGGGGCAACATGACTCTGGGCGTGACTTGAGGCGACTCTAACGCGACTTCAAGTCGCCTCCATTGCAGGCGACTTTGCCAGTGGCCAAACAGTAATCAACTCTGGGAGGGAGGGGTTTGCCTGAGAACTATTTTCTTTCTGTAAAGTTGCTTCAGACAGATCTGACTTCCATTGAAGTGCAAGACGCCTAGAAGTAGTACAAGAACCTTTCCTGAACTCGGAGCGACATCAGTAGTGTGCACTATAACGGCTCATTAACTTGTAATTTGACATGTCGTGACACTTCGGGTGACGCAAGTCGCCCCCCAGGTCGCAGTAGTGTGAGCCGGCTCTTAAAGCAGCTTTTTTGTCTTTTGATTAGAGATGTGTAGGCACACCTGACAGTTTTAATTGCCATGTGTGCCCCATTAAGATGTATCCTCTATTGGTCCTGTTTGCCATTGAAAGTAAAAAAAAATACTGCAGTATGGCTTTATGAACTGCTCTGTTTCCTTGGACTCTTGTGTATTATGTCAAGTCAACTCTGAGGCCTTTTTACATTGCAAGCTGCAATGGATGTGTCCTAAAGCTGTACAGAATTTCAGTTCTGCCAGGCAGCCATCTTTAAATATAAAGTGTGAAGGGTGCTAGCTAGTAAAGGTAGACATTGTACTTGGGTTGCCTGCTAGTAAAGGCCTAGTCTAATCCTGAGTGCATCAATGTTAACTATTCTGCCCACAGTAATTTGTTAAGTTTTAAATTATCAACTCTGAGGTAACAGTCTGAAAAATAAAACACCATATGCTGTGCATGTAGGCTGTACAGAAATCTTACTGTAAATAGTGATGAGCGGAATACGCCATATTCGATTTCGCGATATTTCGCGAATATTTCGAAGAATATTCGCGAATATTCGTTAATATCGAATATTCGTGATATTTAAAAAAAAAAATTGCGAATTTTCGCCAATGCGAATTTTCGCCAATGCGAATTTTCGCGTTTTTTTTTTTTATATAAAATATCACGAATATTCGATATTTACGAATATTCGGTATATTTTATAAAAAAAAAAGCGAAATTTCACATATGCGGTCGCGAATATTCGTAAATATCGAATATTCGTGATATTTTATAAAAAAAAAAAAAAAATTGCGAAATTTCGCTATTGCGAAATTTGAAAAATACGAATATTCGAAATAGCGAATATTCGCTGCGATATTCAAGATATTCGCGAATACTCGAATATGCAATATTCGTAGCGAATATTCGCAATGCGAATATTCGTGAGCAACACTAACTGTAAACACAAAAAGAACCCCATAAAATCTAAAGTATAACTAAAAACTAACTTTTTTGCTGTCTCTCGTAAAGAGACTCAGTCTAATTGTCACCAGGAATAGAGATGGCACCAGACAGGTCCTAAAATGAGGACCTTGGTTTCTGTGACAACTGTCTTAAGGCCCTTTGACACAGTGGTTCCGATCTGGTCCGCCTGTCTTTTCAGAAAGACCTGATTGAAAAGTCATGCATTCCTATGGACAGGTAGGTGTAAACAGACTTGTGTCTAGGGTTGCCACCTCATCCCTTTAAAACAGAACACATATGAATTACACAGGTTCTGAGGCTCAGGCTAATGCGGATTAGGCACCGAGTGAGTTTAATTACCACCATAATCAGCCACAAAACCTGTGTAATTCATATGTGTTCTGTTTTAAAGGGATGAGGTGGCAACCCTACTTGTGTCCACACCTGCCTACCTCCAGGCCTGATGTGTCTGCTAAAAAAGCAAGGCAATCTGTCCTTTCCATTAAAGGGGAGGTTCCCCTAAAAATAAACTTTTAACATTGCCTGTGTCTTCTTAATAATAATTAGAATCGGCTGGTACTTTTTTTTTTAAACCCCCGTACATACCATTTTCGGCATGTACTCTCACCGCCGCTTCCGGGTCTGGCGGCCGGGGATGGGAGGGCCTGCTTCATTGACAGGCATCTGGCAGCAGGGGACAGGCATCCGATCGACGCATACAGCGCGTCACGGGATGCCGAAAGAAGCCGAACGTTGGTGCGCATGCGCCGTATAGAGCCGCACCAACGTTCGGCTTCTTTCGGCATCTCGTGACGCGCTGTATGCGTCGATCGGATGCCTGTCCCCGGCTGCCAGACCCGGAAGCGGCGGTGAGAGTACATGCCGAAAATGGTATGTACGGGGGTTTAAAAAAAAAAGTACCAGCCGATTCTAATTATTATTAAGAAGACACAGGCAATGTTAAAAGTTTATTTTTAGGGGAACCTCCCCTTTAAGGTGTTGGATTGGAGGGTAGTTGGGTGTAAATGGACAGTAAAGTCTTCTCTGCAGAAACTGCAGAAAGTTGTGTCATCCATCTGCTCCGATCCTAAAATCATCTATGCTGATCGGAATGGAAACCTCTCCATGTGAACCCTCATTTCCTGCTAGTCTACAGGACGAGCTGAAGGGTTTTAAAGCTTTCCCAATCTAGCCGAAATGAAACAATGTTTAGGCTTCAGGTGTACTTTTAAGGCTCCATGCACACTGAAGCTGATAAACTGCAGTTTATTGGCGTTTTGGCTTTTTTTAAGCCCATAAACTGAACTCTGTTAGCTTAGGTGCCCATGCACACCTGGGCGTTTTTCAGTGTTAAGGAACTTTGTAGTTTATTGGCTTTTTTCATGGCGCCTGAAATTTGCGTTGAGTGCCGTATTTTGGCGGGAAAAAATACTAAATTCCCTAAAACGCTCAAACGCTGGCGCCGGCGTTTTAGTGTTTTTAATCCATTTAAAAAAGTAAAAAATTTGCTGATAAAAGCTACACTGAAAAACGCTGATTAAAGCTATTGCAAAAATGCTAAAAACATTGCAAGGCTCCCTGCAAAACTACTGCTATAATAGAGTTTTTATCAGCTTCAGTGTGCATGGAGCCTAAAGGAGAAAAAATAAATTTAAAGAATGTGCATTACAACTTATAATAGCCATATAAATGCAAAAAGCTTTGGAAACCTTGTAGTGTTTTAATAGATTTGGGAATATTACAGTGGTACTCTAAGACCCCTTCCACATGGGGACAGGTCCCTCTCTGCTCAGAGTGCGGAGGAGTTTGTCCAGCGCCTGTCTCCTATGGAGAGATCGGATGAAAATGGACAGCATGTCATTTTTAATCAGGTCTCATTCGATCCGCCATGGACAGTTGGTTACTCATTGCCATACGTCTGTTTTTTATCGGAGCGCGTCGGATGCCAGCAGACATGTCACGGCTGACATCCGACACTTCATAGAAATGTATAAAGCGGTCATTCATGTCCACCGTCAAAACTGAATGGCGGACCTGAATGGTCCGACCGTGTGAAAGGGGCCTAAAGGGAGAGAGTTGCGTGGCACAATCCATCTTAGAATGTTACTATAATTTAAACAATTTGGCCTTGCAGCTGCCATGGTGCTCATGCAGGTATTGTTGGTAAGGTTGAATAAAGACAAATGTCAATCCAGTTCAACCTGTGTAGGTGTACATGTGTAGATAAGTGGTCCTCAAGGCGCCCCAACAGGTCACGTTTCAGGATTTCCCTCAGATGAAACGACTGTGGTAATTACTAAGGCAGTGAGCCTGAATAAATCACCTGTGCTAAATGGAAAGCCTGAATACATGTCTTGGGGCACCTTAACCACTTAAAGACCGGACTAATATGCTGCTAAATGACCAAAGGTGTTTTTACAATTCGGCACTGCGTCGCTTTAACAGACAATTGTGCGGTCGTGCGATATGGCTCCCAAACAAAATTTGCATCCTTTTCTTCCCACAAATAGAGCTTTCTTTTGATAAAATTTGATCACCTCGGCAAATTTTATTTTTTGCGCTAATATACAAAAATAGAGTGACATTTTTGAGAAAAAAAATCTATTTACTTTGTTATAAGGAAAATCGAATAAACAAAAAATTAGCTACCTAGCGGCAACAGCGACACTAATACAACGATCAGAGAAACGATCGCTTGGTGACGCTGGCAATAGGGGGTGAAAGGGTTAACTAGGGCGGTGATCAAGGGGTATAACTTTATTAAAGGGGTACAGGGCTATCCTGGACCTTTAGCTGCCACACTAGCTGCCACACTAGCTGCCACACTAGCTGCCACACTAGCTGCCACACTAGCTGCCACACTAGCTGCCACACTAGCTGCCACACTAGCTGCCACACTAGCTGCCACACTAGCTGCCACACTAGCTGCCACACTAGCTGCCACACTAGCTGCCGGGGGCTGGGGGGGTGGTCAGAAGGGGTTAAATGTGCCTATGTGTGTGGTGTCAGTGTAGTGTTAATGCAACTTAATGTGAGTCTTCTCTCTCGGCGGATTGAAAATACCGTCGAGAGCTCACATCCCTTCCTCTGCCTGTGTATACATTAAACAGGCAGAGGAAATGACATGGGTGGATGCCGGATTGGCTGGGAGCGATCACGAGGGGGCGGATAGAAACGAACAGCCGTCCCCTCAGGACGGATCGCTCCCGGAGGTAAGACGACCGCCGCACGCAGAGGAGGGAGTCCTGATCGGACCCCCGACCCGCAACAAGGCAGGGACGTACATGTACGCCCATGTGCCTGTACTTGCCTTTCTGTGGACGTACATAGTCGTGCGGCGGTCGTTAAGTGGTTAAAGGGGGTTTTAAAGGATTAAATACTCTGCAGTACCCCTGCACAATACTCTGCAGTACCCCTGCACAATACTCTGCAGTACCCCTGCACAATACTCTGCAGTACCCCTGCACAATACTCTGCAGTACCCCCCCACAATACTCTGCAGTACCCCCCGCACAATACTCTGCAGTACCCCCCGCACAATACTCTGCAGTACCCCCCGCACAATACTCTGCAGTACCCCCCGCACAATACTCTGCAGTACCCCCCGCACAATACTCTGCAGTACCCCCCGCACAATACTCTGCAGTACCCCCCGCACAATGCTCTGCGATCGTTTTTTTATTTTAGGCTTCCCAGCCTAGAGGTGAAATGCGGGGTCTTATTGACCCCATATCTCACTGTAAAGAGGACCTGTCATGCTTTATTCCTATTACAAGAGATGTTTACATTCCTTGTAATAAAATTAAAAGTAATCAAAACAATTATTTTTGAGGAAAAACGTCACACTAAAATAAAGTAAAATGAACAATAAAAATAAATAAAAATTACAGCGCCGTATACAGACGCGACCCCACGCGCAAGTTCCGCCCACATATGAAAACAGTGTTCGAACCACACGTCGGGTATCGCTGCGAACGTTGGAGCGAGAGCAATAATTTTGGCCCTAGACCTCTTCTCCAACTAAAAAGATGTAACCAGTAAAAACATTTAAAGAGTCTCCTATGGGGATTTTTAAGTAGCGAAGTTTGGGGCCATTCCACAAGCGTGTGCAATATTGAAGGGTGACATGTTAAGTATCTACTCGGCGTAACTTCATCTTTCATATTATGCAAAAACATTGGGCTAACTTTACTGTTTTTTTTTAACAACTTAAGACCCGGACCAAAATGCAGGTAAAGGACCTTGCCCTTTTTGCAATTCGGCACTGCGTTTTAACTGACAATTGCGCGGTCGTGCGACGTGGCTCCCAAACAAAATTGTCGTCTTTTCCCCACAAATGGCTTTCTTTTGGTGGTATTTGATCACCTCTGTGGTTTTTATTTTTTGCGCTATAAACAAAAATAGAGCGACAATTTTGAAAAAACAATATTTTTTACTTTTTGCTAAAATAAATATCCCTCAAAATATATATAACAATTTTTTTCCTCAGTTTAGGCCAATACGTATTCTTCTACCTATTTTTGATAAAAAAAATTGCAATAAGCGTTTATCGGTTGGTTTTCGCAAAAAGTGTTTACAAAATAAGGGATATTTTTTTTTTTTTTTTTTACTACTAATGCAACATTATGGTGGACACTTCGGACAATTTTGACACATTTTTGGGACAATTGTCGTTTTCACAGCAAAAAAATGCATTTAAATTGCATTGTTTACTGTGAAAATGACAGTTGCAGTTTGGGAGTTAACCACAAGGGGGCGCTGTAGGGGTTGTGTTCCCTGTGTGTTTACAACTGTAGGGGGGTGTGGCTGTAGGTGTGACGTCATCGGTCGCGTCCCCCCTATAAAAGGGATGACGCGATCGATGCTGCCGCCACAGTGAAGCACGGGGAAGCTGTATTTACACACGGCTCTCCCCGTTCTTCAGCTCCGGGGACCAATCGCCGCACTACAGCAGTGATCGGGTCCGAGTCCCGCGGTCCCGAAGCTTCGGACCGGCTCACGAAAGCGCACTGCGGGCCATTCTGCCGACGTATACGTGCAGGAGGCGGCCCTTAAGCAGTTAAAGCACAAAACTGTTTTATTTCCAAAAAAACGCGTTCAAAAAACCATGCGTGATAAAAAGTTGCAACAACCGCCATTGTATTCTCTAGGGTCTTTGCTAAAAAAGCATATATAATGTTTTAAGGTTCTATGTAATTTTCTAGCAAATGATGATTTTTCCATGTAAAAGAGAAACGTCATTGGTGTGGGTGTTCCAGAACGCCTGATGGTGCTCCCTGCATGTTGGGCCTCGGTATTTTGCCTCGCTGTGTTAAGTCTCACACATGTGGTATCGCCATACTCGAAAGGCATAGCAGAATGTGTTTTGGGGTGTAATTTGTGGTATGCATATGCTGTGTGTGAGAAATAACCCGCTAATATGAAAATTTTGTGGAAAAAAAATCTTGATTTTGCAAAGAATTGTGGGAAAAAATTACAACTTAAAAAAACTCACAATGCCTTTTTCTAAATACCTTGGAATGTCTTCTTTCCATTTGGGGGGTATTTGTACTTTTCTGGCATGTTATGGTCTCAAGAAATGAGAGGCTGTCAGTACATCAGGTGTGATGAAATTGATACATTTTCAGTAATTGGTACCATAGCTTGTAGACCCTATAACTTTCACCCAGACTAAATAATATCCAACATTTTTTTGTTTTGTTACCAAAGATATGTAGCAGTATACATTTTAGGCCAAATTTATGAAGAAAAATAACTTTTGTAAAATTTTATAATAGAAATTAAGAAATTCTTTTTTTCACAAAATTTCTGTTTTTTCATTTATAGCGACAAAAATAAAAACTGCAGAGGTGATCAAATACTACCAAAAGAAAGCTCTATTTGTGGGTAAGACAAAAATGTCATTTTGTTAGTGTTGTATGACTGAGTTATTGTCGTTTAAACTGCGAGAGCACCGAAAGCTGAAAATTGGTCTGGTTAAGGGTGTTAAAGTGCCCAGTGGTTAATTGAGGTCCTCCGGTCCCCTTAATTTTGTTGCCCTTCTCTGGACTCTCTCCAGCATATCCATAAAAAATAACTCTATACGCTATTCAGTTTACATCTGAACCACTCCTTTTTTTAGTAGTCTGCCACTCATTAAGTTAGTAACCCTCCGGTCAGTTAGCGTATTTATCATGCTATAACGCGCCCCGGCATATAGCGCGCACCCCCAACCTAAAAGGAAAATGCCTGAAAAAAAAATACTTTGGATGCCCCTCGTCTGTGTCTTGCCCGCCGTCCATCGCGTCCATTGGCGGCCTTGTATGGTCCGGCGTCCTGCGGCCATCGTGTCCTTCCCGCGCTGTTCGAAACACTCCGCCGACATATACCGAGCGCAGTACACTCGGGTATAGTCGGGCAGGCTCGTCTCCTCTCGTGTAAAGGACGCACAGGACGTGACGCAAGCAGAGCCGAGCCTGCCCGACTATACCTGAGTGTACTGTGCTCGGTATGTTGGCGCAGTGGTTCAAACACAGCATGGGAAGCGGGTATCGGCGTGTATCGCGCACCCATGATTTTGCTTTGATTTTCAGGGCAAAAAGGTGCGCGGTATACGCCGATAAATGCGGTAAATGAAAGTAGTTGCTAGTTTACTAACAACTGTCAGTTTACACTGGCTCCTTTATTCCTCCAGTTGCTGCACCTATTTTTCTATGCTCAGAAGCTTGCACTCTGATCTAAAAGTCATTTTCTCTACTTTCCACTTGATCTGATCTGGAAGTAATTTTCTGGGGCTCTAAAAGTCTGCAATTAAAGTATACTACTTGGGGCTCATCCACATAAGCACTTGGCTCGTACAGTATGAATCAGCAGGAGTTTGGTGCAAGCAGACTATGCTTTAAGGCAGATTTAGGGGGCCTCATCTGTGACCCCTGACATCACCAAAGGGTCACACATAATGTTCAGTATATAGTATTTAATGCTTGGGAGCACTGAGATACTGCAGGTCTAATAAAGAAAATAAGGGTTGAAGACTGTATGCATTCAGGGCTACTCACCCACTATACATGCCTGTCATTAAAAAACGTGGCTGCTTTCCTACACCAGGGGTAAGCAACCCTGGAGGTAAACAATATGGGAGAAATGTAAGATCACTGGGCACAGTATCAACTCACACCTGATTTAAACCTCTAAATGCCTATTCTACCATGTCACAATTGCATGCATTGCACGGCAATCATGGGTTTAAATCAGGTAGTGAGGGGGCAACGTTCTCTCCTCACAACCTGTCAAACACTTAAAGCTCTTTCACACTCATCGCCAGGGCGTCGGTGAAATTTCGCTATTTTTAGCGGCGCTTTACTGTCATTTTAGAGGTGCTTTTTGCCTGCTAGCGGGGTGCTTTTAACCCCCGCTAGCCGACAGAAAAAAGTTAAAAGCACTGCTTATTGGTTAAAATGTGCAGGGATGCTTTAGGAGCAGTGTATACACCACTCCTAAAGTGCCTCAAATCTGCTTGCAGGACCTTTGATGTCCTGCCAGCACACTGCTCCATTGTGAAAGCCCTCGGTCTATAGTGCTATAGCCTGACTCGTTCAAGTAAATGGGCCACTCTGCAAGCGCCTTGCAACTGCATGCTTCTGCGGGTCCAAGGGGTTAAAGCAAGTGGTGAGAAAGCAACACGATACTGCCTGCTTTAACCCCTTGTTTTTTTGTACTGCACAAGGTTGCAGGGCATTTGCAAAGCAGCCTCATTCACTTGAATGGGTTGTGCTTGGCAGGTGATCACTGAGAATTCTTATTTCTTTGTCATCTACTTGGCTGATTAAAACCATCCCCCTTGTCCGTTGGGGGGCTACTATATTCCATTCAATAGTCCTGATCCCCTCCCAAATAGTTTTGTCTCTGAAATCTTTTTTAATTGGGTTTTCCCTTAGGTCAGCTTCAACCATCTTTTTGAACACATCGATGAATTACCTGATGTTTTTGGGTTAAATGTAGATTTATTACGTAAGCCACTATTTGTACATTGATCTATAGGGCGGGCTGCTGTCACACTGATATGCTTTGGTTTATCTGCACCTGTCCTGGGCTAGCTGCACTTTTCCATAGACTTCGCTTATCCTGCAGGCGTGGTAAAAATCAGCAGTGTGAAAGCAGCCTCATATTATTGTGCCCAGTGTATTGCTTCACACTGACCTGAAAATCTTTTTAACCACTTCCCTACCAGCCCATAGGGGAATCACGTCATGGTGATCCCCTCGCCGATGAGACAGGACGTTGCACAACGTCCTGTCTTAACGGCGTTCTAGCGCGCGCCGCCGGCGGCGCGCGCCCGCGGCACCACCCGCGATCCCGCGCGCGTGCCCGACGGCCGTGATTGCCGCCGAGCACCCGCGATTTCCGGAAATCATGGCAGGAGTGTGGATCTGTGTGTGTAAACACACAGATCCACCTCCTGTCAGCGGTGAGGAGACTGATGTGTGTTCCCAGTACAGAGGAACACACATCGATCTCCTCCCCCTGTGAGTCCCCCTCCCCCTACAGTTAGAACATACTTTAGGACACATTTTAACCCCTTCAGCGCCCCCTAGTGTTAACCCCTTCCCTGCCAGTCACATTTACACAGTAATTAGTGCAGTTTTATAGCACTAATCGCTGTGTAAATGCTAACGGTCCCAAAAACGTGTCAAAAGTGTCCGATATGTCCGCCGCAACGTCACGGTCACAAAAAAAACGCAGACCCCCGCCATTACTAGTAAAAAAATTAAATAAAAATGCCATAAATCTATCACCTATTTTGTAGACGCTATAACTTTTGCGCAAACCAATCAATATACGATTATTGCGTTTTTTTTTTTACCAAAAATACGTAAAATACGTATCGGTCTAAACTGAGGGGAAAAAAAGTTTTTTAAAAAAAAAATATTGTGAGATGTATTAAATAAAAAGGAAAAAATATTGTTTTTTTTTAAATTGTCGCTCTTTTGTTTATAGCGCAAAAAATAAAAACCGCAGAGATGATCAAATGCCACCAAACGAAAGCTCTATTTGTGTGGGGAAAAAACATAATGATTTAATTTGGGTACAGTATTGCCTGACCGCGCAATTGTCATTCAAAGTGCAACAGCGCTGAAAACTAAAAATTGGTCTGGGCAGGAAGTGGGTGAAAATGCCCTGTATGGAAGGGGTTAACAG
This sequence comes from Rana kukunoris, assembly GCA_029574335.1. NCBI lineage: Eukaryota > Metazoa > Chordata > Amphibia > Anura > Ranidae > Rana > Rana kukunoris. The sequence goes on from CM056055.1 coordinate 151,197,918, forward strand.
GTTACTAGTTTAGATTTACAGAGGAGATCTAGTGCTAGAATAGTTGCTGACACTCTAACGCAGGGGTCGACAATATCCAGCCGCCAGGTCGCAATTGCGACCAGAAAATGTTCCCCTAGACAAAAAAAACTGCGCTAAACCAAATGTGAAACAGAAAAAGCAGCTGGCACACAGTCCAAAGCACTTGCAATACAAAAAGTGCAGCGCTAATATGATATATAATAAGACCAATATTAAAAATAATGGATCTCCCAACAGGTGAATGGATCACTCCAACAGGTGAGTAATTCACAGTTCAAATAAGTGAGTGATAAGTGGATGTTATCTTATGTGGGAAGAAGCTTGTCTGACGTAATCAAAAACATCAAGATAAATAAAATGGGTACTCTTACCCGACAGTTGTAGACTCGCATGTTAATAACAGCAAGTCTAAAAGGCGTGATAATATAAACAGACCTGGGACAATGCATAGATGGTCACTCCGGGCGGTGGTGGCTGTTTAAATCCAGTCAAACGAATACCTCCAATCCAGGAACCCAAACGGATGTGGTTTGACAATGCAGGTCAAAAATGGCCAGCCTCAATGAACAAAAAGGCATACATGAATATAGAAAATAGAGTGCTCCAGATGGTGCAAATCAAACTAAACCTGGGAAGCTTTTTTATAAAACAAATACATAAAATCACGCGAATAAAATAAAAAGCAGTATAGGGTGCTAACATAGCAATACCCGACACGTTTTCGGCTCAAAGCCATCAATGAAACATACGTTCAAGCCACCTCCCATTGCGGGAGGGGACAGGAAATTGCATAGCAGAACATACAGGAAGTAATGGCATACCTACTTATAACCATATAAAAAAATCATTATACATCTGATAAACAATAAATTATACAGCTCCATACGATAAAGTAATCCTGTGGAGTGTGTACCTTATTTGCACTAGGATATTATGAAGGATTAGACAAACCTGAATGTAAGGTCACTGAATGGGTGGCTGAACTATTAGTGACGGGTAAAGAGGTTCCCAGCGGAGCTGACGTGCTGGACTTATTACTTGAACTGGGCAAGGATAAAAAGTGTCTCTGAATGTTAAGCTTTCTAATGAACTTTTAAACATCGATAAAGGTGGAGCTTCTTGGGCAGGACAAATTTTAAACCTTGATCGAGAATGACTTTTCTTGTTCCGAAAGAACTACTGAACTAAAATTGAATATACCTAAACCTCTGGAGCTCTTTTTCTTGGCACTGAATGCGCTAACCCCCTCTGGTACCTTGTTTGATTTAAGGTTGCGAGGGGTATGGTACGTGGATTGGTGAAAACCCTGTGCTCAGGAAAAACCCGGATCCTCATGACTGTCGTAGGGTACTCTAGGATAATCCTCCCCACCCCCATAGTATTGGGGATATGGATGGGGGTCATAGGAGTCAGATGTCTCTCCACTGTGCGAGGGAGCGCCATAATGATGCGTTTGTACTGGAGTGTGATAGGTCGATCCACCTCTGTTCGGCCCACCATCATACCCAGATCTAGGAGGTCCACCTACATACTCTCTAGGGCAGTGTTTTTTCAACTCCAGTCCTCAAGGCACACCAACAGGTCATGTTTCAGGCTTTCCATTTTGCACAGGTAATTTGATCAGTTTCACTGCCTTAGTAATCGCCACAGCTGTTTCATCTGAGGGAAACCCTGAAAACTTGACCTGTTGGTGTGCCTTGAGGACTGGAGTTGAAAAACACTGCTCTAGGGTACATGTGGCTTCTGTCATTTTGATTCTGGCCTCTACCTCGGTGTGGGAAACCCCTACTACCAGCAGATGACTGGTGTTTGCCCTGGTCATCTCCATAGGCAGGAGGATGTTTGGGAGGGTTCCTAACTGGCACGGTATTCTCTCTCCTTGGTGGAGGTCTTTCTGTAGAGGGTTGTGAGGGGGCCTCAAACACCAGTCTCCTGTCTGGAATGGCATCTGGGGGTGCAGAAGTTTCCATATCAGGAGACCCATTGACAGAATTGTTTACTTGAAGACTATTTTGGCTTTATAATCTGATGTATCTCGATTGTATATTTTTATACCTCAGCTTTCTCCTTTTTCAAGTAGGGTTTTTAGGCCAGTGGAAAGTGTAACATATTCTGAAGTGTTACTGGAGGGGATGCGTTTGTCTCTAATCTCCTTGATCTCTTTATCTAAAATGGACAGCCGAGCTTGTTTTCTTTAAATCAGAAAGGCTGCAAGCCTGCCTCGTTAAAGTACTTGTACCATAGATCAAGTCTACGTTGCCTTGTTGGGGGGGATGTGTCCCACCTAAGGCCCCTGGGGACCATAGATTCTTTGGTATACTGTTCTAAAAATGCAATGTCCCATTGAAGATGGACCTCCAAGACCATAACATTTTTTAATCTGACAAACACACCACTAATCTCAGTATCTGGATTATGGACTGTGAAAGCCCCATAAGTCTTGAAGGACCTGGATGTCCTATATTCAAATACATCCATTACAGGTGTAACAGTGGAAGCAGCAGTAGATAATGTGTCAAGAAAAATGTGAAGGAAAAGAAAGGTGGCTTGAATTTGTTTCATTTAAAAGTCTAGCAGTATGGGGGTGCAGAGACATGACCCTGTTGGCTTTCTGAGCCGAAACGCGTCGGGTATTGCTATGTTAGCACCCTATACTGTTATTTTATTGACGTGATTTTATGAAATATTTTTTCAAATAAAACCTTCCCATGTTTAGTTTGATTTGCACCATCTGCACTTTCTTATTCTTTATGTTCATGTCCTGTCCAATGAGGCTGGCCATCTTTGACCTGCATTGTCAAACCACATCTGTTGGGTTCCTGGATTGGAGATATTTGTCCGACTGGATTGATACGGCCACCACCGCCCGGCGTGACCATCTATGCAAAGTCTCAGGTCTAAAATGATGGCGCCTTCTAGACTTGCTGTTAACATGCGAGTCTACAACTGTCGGTAAGAGTACCCACTTCATGTATCTTGATGTTTTGGATGATTATTTCAGACAAGCTTCTTACCACATAAGAGAACATCCACTTGGCACTCTCATTTGGACTGAATTATTCACCTGTTAGTGATCCATTCACCTGTTAAGAGATCCATTATTTGGACTTTATGTATTCACTATTGGTCTTGTTCGTATTATATTGACCATCGTTTATTAGCGCTGCACTTTTTGTATTGTAAAAGTTCTGCTATTTTTTTTTTCTTTTTAAAAAGTCAGCATCTACAAATATGGCAGCTGCTGACTTTTAAAAAAATAGTCCCTTACCTGTCCAGCGCACCTGCGATGTAAGCAGCCGAGGCTGAGCAACCGATCAGTCTTTGGCTGCTTTCGCTGCCATCCTAGGTGATGGAATTTTAAAGTGAAGCTTGACTGCCTGATTAACCACTGCGCATGCACAAGGATCGCGGTGCGCAGTGACTGGTCGCCGCTCTCTCCTGGGAAGTGTTTCCCAGAAAACAGCAGGGGGGGGCGAGATCACAGGCTGGATTCCCCGCGGGAATCAGACCCAGAAGTAATGCAAATACCTGTCTCAGACAGGTATCTGCACCCCCTCCCCCTGAAAGATGCCAAATGTGTCACCGGAGGGGGGGGAGGGATCCAAAAAGCAAAGGTTCTTTGTGTTAACCTCCGCTTTAAGCACTGAAGCATGTCCCCTGGGTCCCCTAACATTTAAGGCAATTGTATATAAGCCTTTAAAATTAGCACTTTTTGTGTTTTCATGTTAATGTTCCATAGACTTGGGGGTTCCGCAGCTTTTGAATCGCCTCGAAATCTGCATATTCATTGAACAATCAGTTTGGCCCACTCGTCTGTCTCCCCCCCTCGTCTGTCTCCCCCCCTCGTCTGTCTCCCCCCCTCGTCTGTCTCCCCCCCTCGTCTGTCTCCCCCCCTCCGTCTGTCTCCCCCCCTCCGTCTGTCTCCCCCCCCTGTCTCCCCCCCTCCGTCTGTCTCCCCCCCTCCGTCTGTCTCCCCCCCCTCCGTCTGTCTCCCCCCCCTGTCTCCCCCCCTCCGTCTGTCTCCCCCCCTCCGTCTGTCTCCCCCCCCTCCGTCTGTCTCCCCCCCCCCCCTCCGTCTGTCTCCCCCCCCTCCGTCTGTCTCCCCCCCCTCCTGTCTGTCTCCCCCCCCTCCGTCTGTCTCCCCCCCCTCCGTCTGTCTCCCCCCCCTCCGTCTGTCTCCCCCCCCTCCGTCTGTCTCCCCCCCCTCCGTCTGTCTCCCCCCCCTCCGTCTGTCTCCCCCCCCTCCGTCTGTCTCCCCCCCCTCCGTCTGTCTCCCCCCCCCTCCGTCTGTCTCCCCCCCCTCCGTCTGTCTCCCCCCCCTCCGTCTGTCTCCCCCCCCTCCGTCTGTCTCCCCCCCCCCTCCGTCTGTGTTTCCGTCTGTGTTTCCCCCCCCTCCGTCTGTGTTTCCCCCCCCCCCTCGTCTGTGTTTCCCCCCCCCTCGTCTGTGTTTCCCCCCCCCCCCTCGTCTGTGTTTCCCCCCCCCCCCCTCGTCTGTGTTTCCCCCCCCCCCTCGTCTGTGTTTCCCCCCCCCCTCGTCTGTGTTTCCCCCCCCCTCGTCTGTGTTTCCCCCCCCCCTCGTCTGTGTTTCCCCCCCCCCTCGTCTGTGTTTCCCCCCCCCCTCGTCTGTGTTTCCCCCCCCCTCGTCTGTGTTTCCCCCCCCCCCTCGTCTGTGTTTCCCCCCCCCCCCCTCGTCTGTGTTTCCCCCCCCCCTCGTCTGTGTTTCCCCCCCCCCCTCGTCTGTGTTTCCCCCCCCCCCTCGTCTGTGTTTCCCCCCCCCCTCGTCTGTGTTTCCCCCCCCCCTCGTCTGTGTTTCCCCCCCCCCTCGTCTGTGTTTCCCCCCCCCCCTCGTCTGTGTTTCCCCCCCCCCTCGTCTGTGTTTCCCCCCCCCCTCGTCTGTGTTTCCCCCCCCCCTCGTCTGTGTTTCCCCCCCCCCCCTCGTCTGTGTTTCCCCCCCCTCGTCTGTGTTTCCCCCCCCCCTCGTCTGTGTTTCCCCCCCCTCGTCTGTGTTTCCCCCCCCCTCGTCTGTCTCCCCCCCCTCGTCTGTCTCCCCCCCCCCTCGTCTGTCTCCCCCCCCCCTCGTCTGTCTCCCCCCCCCCTCGTCTGTCTCCCCCCCCCCTCGTCTGTCTCCCCCCCCCCTCGTCTGTCTCCCCCCCCCTCGTCTGTCTCCCCCCCCCTCGTCTGTCTCCCCCCCCTCGTCTGTGTTTCCCCCCCCCCTCGTCTGTGTTTCCCCCCCCCTCGTCTGTGTTTCCCCCCCCCTCGTCTGTGTTTCCCCCCCCCTCGTCTGTCTCCCCCCCTCGTCTGTCTCCCCCCCCTCGTCTGTCTCCCCCCCCTCGTCTGTCTCCCCCCCCCCCTCGTCTGTCTCCCCCCCCTCGTCTGTCTCCCCCCCCTCGTCTGTCTCCCCCCCCCCTCGTCTGTCTCCCCCCCCCTCGTCTGTCTCCCCCCCCCCCTCGTCTGTCTCCCCCCCCCCTCGTCTGTCTCCCCCCCCCCTCGTCTGTCTCCCCCCCCCTGTCTGTCTCCCCCCCCCTCGTCTGTCTCCCCCCCCCTCGTCTGTCTCCCCCCCCCCCTCGTCTGTCTCCCCCCCCCTCGTCTGTCTCCCCCCCCCTCGTCTGTCTCCCCCCCCCTCGTCTGTCTCCCCCCCCCTCGTCTGTCTCCCCCCCCCCTCGTCTGTCTCCCCCCCCCTCGTCTGTCTCCCCCCCCCCTCGTCTGTCTCCCCCCCCCCTCGTCTGTCTCCCCCCCCCTCGTCTGTCTCCCCCCCCCCCCCTCTCGTCTGTCTCCCCCCCCCCTCGTCTGTCTCCCCCCCCCCCTCGTCTGTCTCCCCCCCCCTCGTCTGTCTCCCCCCCCCTCGTCTGTCTCCCCCCCCCCCCCCCTCGTGCAGGGAACAAAAAAGTAAAACCCATCAGGCTATACTTGAGTAAATGGGACCACTCTGCAAGTGCCCCACAACTGCATGCTTCTGCAGAGTCTAAGAGGTTAATCAGGAGGTGAGAGCATCAAAAATGCCACCTGTTTTAACCCCTTTGCTGGTACTGCACAAGGTTGCCGGGCATTTGCAGAGCAACCTAATTTAGTTGAATGCGTCATGCTTGGCTGCTGCTACACCCACCATAACGGGGTGTATAACTCTTGCTGTGACATGTGTACACCCTGGCCACTGCAGCTAAAGGGGGGTGTGGTTTGGACGGGGTGGTAAAAAAAACTACAAATGTAACTACTGTAGATCCTTACTGTTCTGAGCCCCATACAAGGCTGCTTTCACAGTGATGTGCTGCAGTTTACCTGCACCATGGGTGCAGGGCATTTGCAACTTTCCTGGACTAGCTGCACTTGGCTGTAGACTTTTATTACAATATACAGCAGACATGGTGCACTTTCTGAAAGCACACCAAAACTCCTTCATTCAGAAAGCGCACCAAACCTGCAGGATATAATTGAAGTCTAAGGCTAAGAGCAGCAAATCCACAGGAAAACTGTAGGGGCACTGCACCCAATAAGTGGGTAAACCGCAGCACATCGGTGTGAAAGCAGCCTTGTACTATAATACCCAGTGTAGTGCTTCACACTGACCTGAAGATCTCTTCTTTCCTTCTGCTGGCACCACTCTGGAGATCCCTAGCCGGGATAAGATTGTAGTTGGTATCACTCCACATGGGACAGGAGCCAGCACTAGAGTCGTCATCGGCTAATGGGACTCATGCTCCCTAATGCAGCTTGTCGTGGCAGTTTGGTGTGCAGAGCATACCTCCATCTTAATGAAATCCATCTTAAACTAAGTTTCACTCACCATTCATACAAAGAGACAATCGCAACAGCTTATCATCCATAGCTCCCAATCATGACTTTTTTTCCGACGCCCTCACAGGCTCTTTTATTACCACAATAGGCTTCCCAGACCACATCTGATTGGAGATCACAGCATGTGACCATAAGAAGTGATGTCACAGCATGTGACCGCCTCCATAGGAAGTGATGACACAGCATGTGGGCTCAATACAGCAAATGCCCATATATAGGGAATGGCAGCACAGATAAACCCTTCCAACAGGGGTTCAATACAGTAATATAACAAATTTATATCATAACACAATATGATACAGTAATTCAATAACTAATAAACACAGTTCCTGAGGGGAGCCAATATGCAGCTGTATGCTCATGCCACCATATTTATGTTGATCAGACACAGATGACAAAAGCACACATCCGCTAAACCGATGGTGTGCCTGCAGAGTGACGCATCACACAAACGAATATCTGTGCATCCCACAGGGGCCCTCGCGCCGCTGACTCACGCTCTACAAACACCCTTCTCCAAATCAGGAAGTGTATCTCAACCAGCCTCAGACTGCCCCAATCAGTTCTAATTAGAGCGGGTTGGGGAAGTGTCAAGACTGGGTGCCTGTATGACAATACATATTAAATAGATCTTCAAATTTCCACCACAAGCTCCAACTTTACACGTAGTCCCTCTGTATTGCACTCTGATGCTCTGGAATGGCGGGTCCGCAAGCCCAGACCGCGATCTACCAGTCAAATGGCTGTGATCTACTCGTACGGGTTGCTGCCCCCCCACTACATATTATCCCATGGGTTACATTGCTTTCAATTGTCTTTTAACCACTTCAGCCACAGAGGATTTGGCTGCCAAATGACTGGGCCACTTTTTGCAATTTAGCACTGCGTCGCTTAAACTGAATTGCGTGGTCGTGCGACGTGGCTCCCAAACGAAATTGACATCTTTTTTCCCACATATAGAGCTTTCTTTTGGTATTTGATCACCTCTGCGGTTATTTTTTGCTCTACAAAAAGAGAACAAATTTCAAAAAAGGCAATATTTTTAATTTTTGCTATATCTCCAAAATGTATACAAATGTTTCCCTCAGTTTAGGCCGATATGTATTCTACATATTTTGTTAAAAAAATGCAAATAGTTTGTGCAAAAGTTACAGCGTCTACGAAATAGTGAATAGTTGTATGGCGATTTTATTAAAATTTAATTTTTTCCTAGTAATGGCAGCGGAAAGATTTCTGTTTTTTATATGGCTGACACATCGGACACTTTTGATGCTACTTTGGGACTATTGTCATTGATGCAGCAATCAGTGCTATAAAATGCACTAACTGTGTAAATGACACTGGCATAAAAGGGTTTAACCACTAGGGGGCAAGGAAGGGCGTTAAGTGTGTCCTAGGGAGTGATTCTAACTAATGTTTTTCGTGTCCTGCGATCATGACATCCAACAATCGACAGGATACTGTGCCGTTTTTGTAGATACATAAATGGTGTGTTCATTGTCAAGCACCCTTGTTGTGATCTGCACTCTTGGTTGTCCTATTAGAATGACAACTCACTCAATTTAAAATTCACAGGCACATCCAATGTCAAAACTATAGAATTCTTAGATGTGAGACTCGGGTGAGGGGAACATAATTGCTTCTAATCTTTACAGAAAACCCAGTGCTGGCAACACCCTTCTTAGAGCAGACTCTAGTCATCCCAAGCATATTGTTGACAATATACCAACAGGTCAGTTTCTTAGATTTAGCAGACTTTGCAGCAAGGATTCTGATTTCACCCAAGAAGCAGCAGCCATGTCCATGAAATTTCAGGAGAGGGGTTACCCCAAACCTGTTATTGATAGAGGCTTATGCGTAGCTAAGGGTTCTTCTTTTGATATGCTTTTGATGAAGAAATCCAATAACAAAAACACACGTTGCGTTGTATGCCATTACATGCAGGTTGTGTTCAGTCCAGTATGTAGGTATAACTACAAGACGTCTTAAGGATCATCTATCACAGGTGTAAAAAAAACTCCCACGGGCTGAGTCTGGCCCTCCAGGCCATTTCATGTGGCCCAGAGCTCCAGTTCTCCTCTGGTCCTCCAGACCCTTACTTTCAAGCAATGCATCAATCTTTTTCCCAGCAGCAGCATAAGGAAAGGGGTGGTGCACTGTGATGTAAGGGAGAGTGGGGGACTCAACTTCTGATGGTGGGGTGGCTCTTGACATCTAATATAAGGGGAGGGGATGTGCTGAACATCTAATCTTGCAGATACAGCCGGCCCTTTTGAGGGCAATCATAATGCTGATGCGGCCCTCGATGAAATTGGTCTATATGATCTTTGACATCGAAAAGGATCATATGACTAACATGGCAAGGCATTGGAATGAGGTCCATCACAAGGACACCTCCAGTTTGGTTATTCAGGGACTAGAAAAAATTGTAAAACCACCAAGAGGTGGTGATAAGTTCAATATATTGTGTAAGCAAGAGGTTCGGTGGATATTTTTCTTAAATACTAGATGCCCCTCAGGATTAAATTTTGAGTGAGATGTATCGCATTTTTATTTCCACCATTCTCATTCATAAATGTTTGTGTAGTGGGGTCATCCTGTAAAGAGTGAATGACAAACCTGAACCCACGCTGGAACTATATTAACGCTTGTAAATATGTTGAAACACCTTTAAGAAGTTATGCATTGTGGAATTGCGAGTGCTAGGAGATGTGGACTCCATAGACTCTTATAAGACAGACTCAATTTCCCACAACACCCTGCCCTGATGGAACATGACACCTCCACACAGACTTATGGGGGAGGTTACTTAAGGACAAGGAGGGGCTGTTTCTCTCTCTGCCCTGGCTGCTTCTCCTGTGTGAAGCTGTGAGGAGAGGGCACAGCAGTGCTGCCATTCCCAGAAGCCTGGGCTTAAATTTCCTGAGACCAACCATCCAGAAGGAAGCAAGACTCCTGCATCCAGCCTGTGTGATCGGGGAGGAGCACAGCTGACAGTTGAAACGGTGGAATACCCCCATCCAGGATCTTCGTGCCGTGAAGCGGTGATTCACTGATGCGCTTTCTGAGAGGAATTCAGGTGGATCGGCCTGTCGGGTGAGAGGGCACATGCTCAGCCTTAGTTCTCCCTTTAGAAAGACACTTTAGTGCCATCTCACAGGCCTCCCGCCCCCGTTTGGTCTTTAGCCTGAACTTATACCCATTTCACTATCTATAGTGGTTGTACAGAAGTGACTAACACTAGCTAGCGATAATCTCACCAATGTTAGAGGTTGACCATACTTTTTGGAATTAACATCACCTTATCTCCTATTGTGGATAACCATTCTCAAGTGCACCATCCGGCCGCAATGTGATTTTAGCTGTTCTCCAGAACTGCCCACTAAAGGGCGCTCGCGAGCATAGACTGCCGGTTTAATTTAACTGAATGGTACCATTCTTTAGTATTAGATTCCTGTTAATGCTATTTACTGGTTTCAGCAAGGGCTCTTGCAGTATTTTTGTATGTTATTGTATAACAAGTTATTGACTTGCCATTTAAATCTATATATACTTTAGTCTACCTCAAGTAAACAAATTCTTTTTTGGTTTAAATATACTACTTAAGTGGTCTCATCTGAGGGACCGCCCAGGAGCAGCTAATGTCATTCCACTGTTATTTCATGCTATAGACCTGCTATTGTGATGCCATTCAACAGAGGTCACAATACACTCACTGGGCTTCTGATGTCACGGGAGGGTTCGAGTAAGTTGATAAAGGTGTGCTAAGTCAAGAGTAGATCCCAAAACAATCCAGCGGCTCCTTCGGGGGTAGCGCTACATTTACATAATCATTTTCTTTGAATCCACACAAGTTTTCTTGTTCCAGGATTAGTTTCAGGATGTATATTTGGTTTATATGTACTCCCCTTATTTGGGATGAAATAAATCAAAACTGACCTTTTTGGTTATGAAATACATTTACACCACTTGGATACGTCCTTTAACGTACAGTGTTTAGGGCTTGACCCACATCACACTCAATTTCATTCTATATATTCCTTTGTTGTCTATAGATTTATGTTAAAGATTTTTTTTTAGACACAATGGATCAGTTTATATGACAAGTTTTAGTAGTAACAACAACTTTAGTATTTGCCGGCGTATAAGGCGACCGGGTGTATAAGACTACCCCCTAATTTTTTGCTTCATGTTTCTTTCTTCTGGAGCCTTATTCTTCCTTCTTGCTGGAGCCAATCACGGCGAGTGATGTATTCTATAAATGAATACAAAGCCTGCCTGGATTGGCAGAGGTTGTTGCATCATCAGCCCATGCCTCTCTGACTCAGGTTACTGTATGTAGGCACTCGGATTTGCAGAGGTTGTTACCCCAATCCGACCAGGCTCTGTATTCATTTGAATGCATCGCTCACCGGGATTGGCTAAGGGGTATATACTGTATTTAGCCGAAGCTACATACAGTATCACTGCACATCCAGTCAATTTATTGCACTACATGGGTCCGATTTTAATTTTATATGATTTTAATCTAATTCCATTTAATTTATTTAACTTATTATACAAGTTAATATTCGCATATTTATCCATTTATTGCATTTTTTGCGCACTTGCATGTCTTATTTACAACACAGATCAGCACATATTTATGAACTACTTCACATTAACACATTTTATTACCACAATATAATTCATATCAGTTTTAATTTATATTTATTTAATAGCACTTGATTTTTGCAGTAAATTCATTTATTGCATTTCTTTGTATGTTTTTACTTATAAAGTCTATATCATAGAATGTGTGTTTTAGGTTAAAATGTCATACACATGTGTTTTTGTTTTTGATTGTGCAGATGCTGTTCTGACCATTAGTTGTCAGGTTCAATCAGGTATATCATTTTCTAATGCTGTGCAGACAGCTCTAATTGGTTTGGATGCATTCAAAGTTTTCTATTTAAATCATTTTAGATCCACACACAACCCAGCTATGAGTAAGCATCTATGATGTGAAACAAGTTGGCTTTTTTGTCCCCTATGTCCACTTTCTACCTTTGATTGCAGTGTAGCATGAATTTTTGGATGTCATACAGCTTTAAATTTTATCCTTTGTTCATTCTGTTTCAATAAATCACCTATCAGAGTGCGGCAGTCGAGGATAATTTTTTCCACGATTTAGCGCAGTCTGCACCTGTCAATACTACAGGGTGGGAGCACAGCATAGGTCGCAGGGCTTGGAGCGGTACTCTTTTCCATTTATTATCACAGCTTACTAATTCTTGGATATGATGGCTGCATCTATTTTGTTAAACTTTCTTTGCGTCACCTGGTGATCCAGTCAGCAAGTCTGTTGTTTTTCAAAAGCTCAAGCTCTCCAGCAGAATGCATCAGCTTGCATGGTTGAGACAGACCATTTAACAATGGCAGGGGTGGTTCACATGATCAGCTCTTAATCATGTAAAGTGTTTATCCTAAAATAAAAAATAAAAATTGCTGCAACTGAATATAAAGTATGATCTGAAGTCAAAGGCGTACCCAGAGCATTTAACACCTAAGGCAGATCCTATTTCTGGTACCACAACTTCAAAATACAAAAACACCCCACTGTGCCCCCTTCATACCTCTGCATCCCCCAATATTTCTTAATCACTACTTTGTACCCCTCTCCAACTGTATCCCTTTACATTACACAACCCCCTGCACATTTGGACCCTTTAAACTGATGCAGCTGTCACATCGAATGATTAATAAGCTGCAATATATTACATCTTTGATTTTGGGTTTAATACCACTAAGCGGTAAAGCGGGTCCTCCATGAATTAACAATTTTCTAGCACATCCCACAGAATCTTAATTACCGTAGATTGAGATCTGGTGAATTTGGAGGGGCAAGTCAACACCTCAAACCATTTTTGAACCATTTTTGCGGTGTGGCCAGTTAAGTACACGCTCTTAGATGGAGTACATAGATGTAGTAGACTTCCAGTACAGACCTGGGAGAGGAGAAAGTGACTAAAGACTTCTGTATGTGTGACACCTCTCCTTAGATAAATGTTTGTGGAAGGCCAGAATAAAAAAACCACAGCCAGTAAAAATGCAAGAATAAGAAAAGTGTCTAAAAGGCAGAATCCAGAGCTCAGAGCAGACTGGTCAACTTAAACAGCTCCAAGGCCAAGACAACTGGAAGCTGAGGCTCAGCACTAAGCAGCTGCACCGGTCAGAGTGGAATACGAGACACCTTTTCATCTCACTGCTTGTGAAGGACTCACGGAATTAGCAGCCTCAGATCGGGTACATGCCAAGATTATCTCTTGGAGATTCGAATCAATCCATGTGTGGGGAGCACGGCGGATTTTCCATAGGCAGGTCGGACTGGTTCAGAGCACAATATCTTCTGGATCTGGTAAGCAGCCATTATCTTACCAATAGCTTGCTGGATATATTCTGACATATCTATTCAACATGTCAGTTGCTGCATTTTCACAATTCTGTGGATTCATCAAGTTTTTGGGCTTTTTATTCAGATTTACATCATATGGACGTTATTTACAGTCAATATTGGTTTAAGTGGTCTTATTTACACATGATTAGTGTTCTAACATTTGGTTTTGTCGATCTCCGTTCAGGACAGTGGGTTTAACTCATACAGCACATTTTGAGTGATTAGGTTGCACACTTTTTGATCTTTTTCCACTTGGATATAGTTCTTTATGCAGATTAGCGGTCTCCTGAAATATGTAAGGCCTTCCCTGAAAGATGTCCAGTTGGGAGCATGTGCTGCTCTACAACCTGGATGTAGCTTTCAGTATGGAAGTATGGATGCTTCATAGAATGGTAGTACACCCTCCACTGATTTCCAATCTCCACCAAAACGTGAGACACTTCCCCGCAGGGGTTCAAACTCACCAGAAATACACCGAGACAGACAGCAGCATGATGTGTGAGGATCCATTGTTGGTTTGTGTACCTACTGGGCTTTACATATTAACCCTTGCTGCTTCTGGAATGATTTTGGAGGTCTGATCAGGATGATTTATTCTCAAGGCTTGGTTTATTGTGTTTCTGGTGAGTTTGAACCCCTGCGGGGAAGTGTCTCATTTTTGGTGGAGATTGGGAATCGGTGGAGGGTGTACTACCATTCTATGAAGCATTCCACACGTCACTTTGAACTTTGCCTAATTTTACTGATCTATGGACTTTTCTTTCAACATCTCTTTATCTTCGTTGGACTATCCATGCTATGCGCTGTTTTATCATTTATAACCAATCATTTGGCTATTTAATTGATATTTTGTTTTATACCTTGAATAGATGAATTTATTTTATTTTTAAACAGCTGCTCAAATTAATATATATTGCTTAATTGCTCTCAGTAGGATTATCATTTAATTTCTGAGATTTTATATATATTTCTCACCTTTATCTAAGTTTTTGGATTCATCCAATCCTTTGATTAAGTAATCTTTGTCCTTGGCACCGGGAAGTGCACTGTCTATTCCCCTCGATTGTTGCCCCCCATTTTTGTGCACTCTCCTCAAGTGTTTTACATATATGGGGCCAGATTGAGAGAGCCATTACGCCTGTCTAACTGGTGTTAGACTGGAGTAAATTCAAATTACGCACGTATTTTAGCTAGTCGAAAACCTCAAACCATGAATAGATGGCTGCGGGCTTCAATTCGACTGGATTACGTGTTCATACGCCTTCGGATCTACGCTGCAATAAAATTGCGACCACTGGGTGGACTTCCGTCGTTTTCCGCGTCGGGGTATGCAAATGAGCTTTTGCCGGCGATCCCCGAAATTACGATCTTCAATCGCAATCTCTTACGGCACCCTTAGTCATCTTTTATTTGCGTAACACTATACCAGATTTTTGCTGCTCTAATATTAGACAGCCCATGTTAAGTATGGCCGTCGTTCCCGCGTCGAATTTCTACGTTTTCCGACTTTTATTTTTTTTACGTAAGTCGTCCCGGAATAGGAATGTTCATAAACGACGCTACTCAAACGAATGACGTAACGTGATTTCGCGCAATGCATGCGCAGTTTGATCGGCTTGGGGACGCGCTTAATTCAAATAATTCACACCCCCTAATCGCGTATTTCGATTATGCGGCGAGAAATAGACTACGCCGCCATAGCGTACGGGCAAAAATCTACCAGGATTCGGTGTAGAGCCTGGTAAAATACGGCAGCGTAGAGTATTTCGATTACGCAGCGCAATATTAAGTGTATGTGAATCTGGCCCATGGACTTTATTAGTGCTGCATCTGCTTTATATTTATAAATATTTTTTGATGGACCCTGGTGTTCAGCTGCTTTACATAGGGTCACCTTTGTCCATTGCACTGATATCTTTTCTCATTTTAAGATTATAGGCTGGCGCATACTCTGGCGCAACGGCATAACTGTGACGTTTCTTCAGAGCCATGTTGTATGTAGTGATGTCATCACTGGGTAAAGATGGTTGTGTCTTCAGTGGTGAGAGCATGCTGCTAGCTAGAGGGCTTAAATTTCAGAAAAGTCTTTCACGTGCTAGTATGTACATAATGTCTTAACCACTCCCGGACTGCCGCACGTTGATATACGTCCGCTGTTTGAAGAGGGATATATTATGGTAGCAGCCATAATCCAAGTATCCTCTTCAGCCGGTGGTCCAGTTTCTGATAATGGTAATCTCTGCGGCGGATTCGCCATGAGAACTTATCGGTGGCAGGAGAGGGCCCCCCTCTCCCATACCCTCCATCGCTTACTGTATCAGTTGGCTGCGCAGGCAATCGGGTCCTCTTCTATGCTAGGTATGGAGACAAGCTCGCGTACAGAAACAAATGCATATGAAACCACACAAGTGAGGTATCACCGTAAGTCTGTAATAGCGAGAGCAATTATTCTAGCCCTCTAACTCAAAAGATGTAACCTAGAGAATCTTTTAAATGTCGCCTATGGAGGTTTTTAAGGGTAAAAGTTTGCCATTCCACGAGGGCGCAATTTTCAATGTTAGGTATCATTTTACTCGGTGTAACATTCTTTCACAATATAAAAAAAATTGGGCTAACTGATGATAGCAATGAATGTAGCAAGAATGAATGCGCACCGCAAACCAGGAATTCAGTGAGAATAACGATTCAGGAGTGAATAAAACAGCTCAATTTCAACAGGTATCAAACTAGTTATAAAGTAAAAAGTAATGTTTTGCATTATCAGCTACTGTCAGACTTTAAGAGGAAAACATTTTTGTCTTTACAACCCCTTAAACTGCTTGCCGACCAGCCGCTGTCATTCTACGGTGGCAGGTCGGCTCTCCTGGGAAAAAAAAAAATAATAAAAATGCCCTAAAACTACCACCTATTTTGTAAATGCTATAACTTTTGCGCAAACCAAACGCTAATTGCAATTTTTTTTACAAAAAATATGTAAAAGAATACGTACCGACCTAAACTGAGGAAAAGTTTTTTATATATATTTTTTGGCAATATTGATTATAGCAAAATGTAAAAAATAGCATTTTTCAAAATTGTCTCTCTATTTTTGTTTATAGCGCAAAAAATAAAAACCGCAGAGAGAATCAAATACCACCAAAAGAAAGCTCTATTTGTGGGAAAAAAAGGACGCCAGTTTTGTTTGGGAGCCACGTCGCACGACTGCGCAATTGTCAGTTAAATCGACGCAGTGCAGAATCACAAAGTGCTCTGGTCATTGGGCAGCAATATGGTCCAGGGGTTAATCAATTGGTAGTTTCAGCCCTACTCATTTTCCATTCTGCCTTTTTAAGATGCACCCCAGAGAAAATGGAACAAAGGAGACCCGCAGCGTTAAAACTACACCATGCTCTGTACAATAGAACACCAAAAACATTTTTAGCCTTTAATTTTCTTCTGAGTAGAACTGTGCCTGATGCCATTATCCATGAGCTTAAATTGAGCTGCCCACACATTTTATAATGTAAAACACGTATCCGTGATTACAGAGCTTCAGAGCATAAATGACCAGATACAGACTTAATGAAAGTGTACAGGTATTCGTCTATATCTGGTCAGTTCTCTGAACTGCTATAAATCACTAAGTGGTTATCACTGGAGGCTAATGCTCAAAATTTTTGCAGGGGCCCCAACGGGAAAAAAAAAATTGCAGCCTCACTGTGCCATCAAACGCAACCACTGTGGCATCATTTGTCAACACTGTGCCATGCCATCAAATGCAGCCACTGTGGCATCAATTTCCACCGCTGTGCCATGCCGTCAGACGCAGCCGCTGCTGTGCCATGCCGTCAGACGCAGCCGCTGCTGTGCCATGCCGTCAGACGCAGCCGCTGCTGTGCCATGCCGTCAGACGCAGCCGCTGCTGTGCCATGCCGTCAGACTCAGCCGCTGCTGTGCCATGCCGTCAGACGCAGCCGCTGCTGTGCCATGCCGTCAGACGCAGCCGCTGCTGTGCCATGCCGTCAGACGCAGCCGCTGCTGTGCCATGCCGTCAGACGCAGCCGCTGCTGTGCCATGCCGTCAGACGCAGCCGCTGCTGTGCCATGCCGTCGGACGCAGCCGCTGCTGTGCCATGCCGTCAGACGCAGCACTGGTGGTTATAGAGGAAAAAAAGGCCAGCTATAGACTGCGTAAAGTATGCAGAGTTATTAGTAATTAAAGAACTTCCGAAAAGTGCTGTCCAAATTGGCTAGCGTATAGATACATTAAAGTGATTATAGAATGTCTAAGGAGATGACAGATACAGATTAGGTAAAATATTGGGAGGTGTACTATATGTGCGCTTTATCTTGTCACCTTTTCTCAGCTCTAAAATCACACACAGTACCTCCCTCGAGTATTCGCTAATAAATCGAATATCGCAGTGAATATTCGATATTTTTTCAAATTTATTTTTAAAACAGATCACATCCTAGTGATCTCCATCGACGTCTAAAAGCATTGCTGGTATGATTGGAGACCCTATGCGAATATTCGCGAATACTTTCTCTGCCCTTCTGTGTTTTGTGTATTAAAAAAAAAATTAGCTTTAGTTTAGTCATATACTTTGTGTAAGCAGTTAGTGTTTAGTACATATTAGTTTAGTAATCCAGGAAATGATCTCAGTTTTCGCGTGTTGACGAGAATTTCGCAATCAATTTTGCATTCGCATTAGCGAAATTTCGCAAAATTTTTTTGATAAAATATCACAAATATTCGATATTAACAAATATTTCGTGAATATTCTTCTATATATTCGTGAAATATCGCGAAATCGAATATGGCGTATTCCGCTCATCACTAGTTATGTGCAGGAAGATATAAGTGATTATATTTCAGACAGGAGGCTCATATCTTGCATTAATCTTTCTTTATTAATGCCCATAGCAGAATCTTAAATAACTTTTTTAAAAGAAGAATAAACATAAGAACAACTGTGTGGGACTACAAATCCCAGCAGCCCTCAGTGTAACGGCCCCTCCTCCCTACGGACCCTATAAGAAGGCTGAGTACTTCCTTGCACTTCCTCTTTCTTTCTGCTCATAGTCAGATAAGTACCAATTTAATTCTCACTGTTATATATATTATATTATTGTTATATTATATTATTATCTTATTCCTACGTTCCATCGGTGTGTGCCCCGGTTTTTAGTGCCACACTGCATGTTATTCTATTATTTTGTACTGCGCCGTCTTCTGTGAGCGCCATCTCCTCACAGGTTCAGCGCGCTGTTCATAGGAGGGGCGCGCCTATGCACGGCGCGTCCCCGCCTTCCTCTCGCTCTCCCTCTCACTCTCCTCCTGGCTAACCAACCTATCGGATCGCCGTGACGTCACACGGCAGCGCCGTTCTCCCTGCAAGCCCGCGCTGGAAATCATTCGGCGGCTGCAGCGGAGCGGAGCGGTAGGGCGGAACCTCATTGTGCTGTACTGTCCTCCCCTATACTTGCCTTACTGGGTATTCTACCCAGTTACAGTTACCCTATATATAGACCGTACTGAGCGCATCCCCTATCCCTACAGTACTACAGAGTTACAATCACTAACAATCTATTGACATCATGTCACATAATAAGATACAGGATGACATGGAACCTGAAACCAATGTGGAAACCCCACAGATGCTCACCGCAGCACAAATTCAAGTGTTAATAACACAATCCATACAGGCTGCTTTAGCTCCTGCTGCCCCTCGTACCTCTACCCAGCCCACGCTACCTGTAAAGGAAAAATCGGGCAAGGCCTCTTGTAAGCGCAAACATACTGCGACTTATATCGACTCCCCGGCAGGGGAAGTAGAATTGATGCGTGAGGCAGGACCTTCCTCGGCCTGCCGACCCAGCCATCCTACAATTATGCGACCCTTGATAACCAAGGAGTACCCATCTAAGAAGCTAATGTCATCCCTCCGGGAAAAACCCGACTCATTTATTGAGGATTCGGATGACGACTCGGGCGAGTCCTTACACACTTCAGCAAGAGATTCTGATTCAGACACAGAGGAGGCTGGGCAAATGGCTACAAACATGGAAGCCAATCCGGATGCCCCATCAGAGGCGATATTAGACTCTCTAGGAGAGCCCTTCTTTAATCCGGAGTTGATTATTCACCCCCGCTCTGGGGATTGGGCCCCTCTTCCCCAGGTATCCCAATACGTGGAGCACTGGGTAAGGCGGATTCTGGATAAATCCAATAGAAACAAATTGCGTGCAGAATGCCCCAGGCCGTCCATCCCCAACAAAGTGGCAGCCACACCCGAGATCGATCCGGTCTTATTAAAGTACCTGACCAAGGCAGGAAAATTTTCAAAAAAGGGGATTGAACGTTCGTTCAAAACGATCCAGGACCACGTCCTGGACCTCTTGGGCCCACTAACGAAAATTCTCAACCTGTCCGAACAGGCAGTCACCTCAGAGGAACCTATTGACTTGGTCCAATTACGTGGCTGGGCACAACGGGCCATATGCCTGCTAGGATCAGCTAACACAACCTGCGCCATTGAACGGCGCAGGTCTATATTGATGAGGCTTGACCCCCAGTTGTCGCACTTAGCTGAATCAGAACCGGGTCCCTCAGCCGAGGGTCTGCTATTCGGAGACGATTTGGTCAAAAATATAAATCGCTTCGTTGGACTTTTTAACAGTCTGGACAAGGCTCAATTTTCCCTCAAAAAGTCAAACTCTGGAGCTAGAGTTTTTAATAGGGCTGGCAGAGGTAGAGGCCGATCTGCCGGCCGAGGAAATTATTACAGGGCCTCCCCCAGAACACCGGCTCAATTTTACGCTCCCGCGCAGCAACTATACTCCACCCCAATGGTTCAACCAGCTCCATTCTTCCCTCCCAGAGGACGTCCATGGAGAGGACGCGGCGGCAGAGGTTTCCCACGATCCCGTCCATCCGGTGAGTTTACTGGGAAAATGCCATTCTGTCATACCGGTGGGGGGCAGGTTGAGACATTTTATCCACGCCTGGTCCATGATTACGGCAGACCCATGGGTTCTGGCCGTAGTCAACGGTTATTGCATAGAACTAACATCACAACCAAACAGGTTGGTGCCCCTAAATCCCATACATTTTTCAGAAGACAATGTGTATCTCATAGACAGAGAACTCCAGGACCTCATCGCAAAACGTGCGGTGATAGAGGTGGACCCCAGGTCTCCCGGGTTCGTGAGCAATCTCTTTCTGGTACGAAAAAAGGATGGGGGATACAGACCTGTGATAAATCTCAGGGATTTGAACCAATTTGTGTCGTATCGTCACTTCAAAATGGAAGGGATTCACATGTTGAGGGACCTTTTAATTCAAGGGGACTGGCTAGTAAAAATAGACCTCAAAGATGCGTATCTGACGATACCTATGCACCGGTCATCCCAACAATTCCTGAGATTTCAATGGAGAGACCACATGTGGCAGTTTACTTGTCTGCCCTTCGGACTGTCTTCAGCCCCTTGGTGCTTCACCAAGGTGATGAAACCGGTGATAGCCACCCTCCGCCGCAGGGGCGTTCGGCTTATCATCTATCTCGACGACATACTTATCATGGCTCATTCAAAGGCGCAAGCCGAATTACACAAACACTGGACAGTATCACTTTTGGAAAAATTGGGTTTCCTCATCAACCTCGACAAATCAGTTCTCCAACCGTCCCAGGTGGTGGAATTTTTAGGGTTCTCGGTGGACACCACACACGCGGTATTGCGTTTGCCCAGTGCCAAGCTGGCCCTGATCCGGAAAGAAATCAATACGATTCTCCGGAAACGCCTCATTTCTCTGAGGACTCTTGCTCGCATGGTCGGCCTTTTATCCGCTTCCATTCAAGCAATTTTCCCGGCTCCTCTACACTATCGGGCTCTCCAACGGCTGAAAACTCTTCACCTGAGACAGGGCCTCCGCTACTCGGACAAAATCTCCCTTTGTCCGGATTCGGAGGCGGAATTACGTTGGTGGCTCCGATACGCGGTAGAATGGAACGGCAAGGCCATTTTCACGCCCCGACCAGACATCATTCTGGAATCAGACGCGAGCCGTCTAGGATGGGGAGCTCGCTGTGGCCCTGTCTCCACTGGGGGGACATGGTCAGCGGAGGAAGCTACCCTTCATATCAACGCGTTAGAACTCCTGGCAGCATTTTTCGCCGTCAAGAGTTTTCTGTCACAGAGATCCAGATGTTGCGTTCTTATACGCATGGACAATGTGGCGGCAGTCCAGTATGTCAATCGCCTGGGGGGATCGAGATCCAAAGTTCTGGCCAATTTGGCATCAGAATTCTGGAATTTCTGCCTTTCACGCGACATCACCCCTCTAGCGGAATATATTCCGGGAACTTCCAACGACGTGGCAGACTGGAACTCCCGTTACCTGACCGATACGAGCGACTGGATGCTGGACAGATCGGTGTTTCTAGCAATCCACACCTTGTGGGGTCCCTTTCACACGGACCTGTTCGCATCGAGGCTCAATCGCCAACTACCCCGCTTTTACAGCTGGAGGCCGGATCCAGAAGCGATTGCGGCGGACGCACTCCTTCAGACATGGCCCGCAGGGTTACACTATGCGTTCCCTCCTTTCACCATGATAACCAGAATGCTCCTTCACGTAGCCAATCAGGCGGCCACGGTAGCCCTTATCACTCCGTGGTGGCCAGCTCAACCATGGTTTCCCATGATTCTGGGTATGTCGATCGATTATCCCAGACTCCTCCCTCACTCGACCCACCTGTTGACCAATCCTGTCGGGGATGCTCACCCGCTATTACTGGAAGGCAGATTGCCTCTGCTGGCATGGTTGGTCTCGGGACGTCAGACTCCAGTGATGGACTTTCATCTTCAGCTAGAGACCTTCTCGCCCTGGCCTGGGCCCCTGGGACTAGATCGGCATACCGATCTGCCTGGGGATTATGGGTTCGTTGGTGTGATCAACGACAAGTTGATCCCACTCGAGCTCCTGTGAACACGATTGTCAACTACCTGGCTGAAGCTTTTCACTCGGGTAAGGCATACAATTCACTTAATGTGTACAGATCCGCTATATCGGCATACCACCTTCCCGTAGAGTCCCTCCCTGTCGGGAGACACCCCTTGGTGTGTCGTCTCCTCCGCGGGGCTAGGCTTACCCGTCCTCCTAAACCTCGCTACCAATCCACTTGGGATGTGACCAAAGTACTTCAGCTATTCTCTACCTGGGAAGACAATCACCTGCTTTCCCTGCGAGATCTTTCCCTCAAGCTCACCATGTTACTTTGCCTAGTGTCTATAAAAAGAGTTTCGGACGTCAGAGCCCTAGACGTTTCGCGCCGTCAGTTTTCGCCGGAAGGGGTTAGATTCTCGGTAGTGCGCAGAACCAAGACTCAACTTCATTCGGTTTTTTACCCGTTCTTTCCTTCTCACCCGCAACTTTGCGTGGTACGTTGCCTTCAAGCCTACGAATCGCGTACGGCGACTCTTCGCTCTCCTACCCTATCACAATTGTTGGTCTCTTATGTGCGACCTCACCTCCCGGTGACTTCGGCCACTCTGGCCAGGTGGGTTCGTCTAGTAATGGAATTATCAGGCATAGATTTAACTTTGTTTGGCGCTCACTCGACCAGGGGGGCGATGGCCACTAAGGTGATTTCCACGGGGGGTTCCTTATCGGACCTCTTATTGGCGGCCGACTGGTCGTCGGAATCTACCTTTCGGGAATTTTACTTCAGGCCTGAATCCCATGTATCCTTGTCAGTTCTTACGCCCTAGTGTGGATACCTAGTTATCATACAAGCTGTTGTAATTTACTTACACTCGGTATATGTATACATACTCTGATATTTTGCCCTGGTGTATAGAATAAGTACGCTTAGCTTTAAACATGCAAGATATGAGCCTCCTGTCTGAAATATAATTCGAGATTTTCCTAGCTTGTGACGGAAAATATTGGTTATATGAAGACAGGAGGCGAGTATCTTCCCACCCTACCCTCCCTGTTATGGTCATCTTGCTCTCGTTTTAGGTTACTGAAACGATCCGAGAGTATACCATTCGGACTTCCCAGATTCGTGTTGACTCCACGTTGGAATGTTGTTTTGGTTGGATCCTGGCTGAAGTTTCCCCAGTAAGAGATGACGTCCCGTACCTATGGATCCATTGAGAGAACTCATCGGTCTACTACGGGAATACCGACTTCTGATATTGGACTGTTGTCTGGTTTGTTCACACTGGCATCGCAGTCAGAAAGAGGAAGTGCAAGGAAGTACTCAGCCTTCTTATAGGGTCCGTAGGGAGGAGGGGCCGTTACACTGAGGGCTGCTGGGATTTGTAGTCCCACACAGTTGTTCTTATGTTTATTCTTCTTTTAAAAAAGTTATTTAAGATTCTGCTATGGGCATTAATAAAGAAAGATTAATGCAAGATACTCGCCTCCTGTCTTCATATAACCAATATTTTCCGTCACAAGCTAGGAAAATCTCGAATTATAGAACTTCCACAGAAGTTCTATAATCGAATTTTGTTCTGTATCTAATGCTCTAATTTAATGACTCTTTAAGACCCTCCTACTCCTGAAACTTGACCACACCCACTATGTGATTTGGAGGGTGTGTGGGTGGAGGGGCTTTGGGGATCGTGGTTGAGTTCCAGCACCTATTTGAGGAAATAAAGCCCTGGATATATAAAAAGGTATGAGTGATTTATAATACTTCTAATAAAATCCAAGACAGATTAGTAAATGTATGGAGAGGTATGAGTGATCATAGAGTTTCTGAGAAGTTATCCAGATAGACTGGGCAATGTATGGAAAGGCATAAGTTATTATAGAACTTTTTTAAAGTGTGACCAGGTACAGATTGGGAAATGTATGGAGGGGTATGAATGATTATAAAGGATCGTAGGAGAGGCAACCAGATGTAGAATGAATAAACTATGTAGGTGGGTAAAATATGCATATATCATAGATCTTCAGAGGTGCAGTGACCAGATATGCTGTAGATTGTGTAATATATGTGGAAGGCTGACTGCAGGTCAGCCTGAATTTGTAGGAGGAGTCAGAAGGTATTTAAACCTGCCCTCTATCCTTCTCTCTGGGTGACGGTTCTCTTGTGACGCCTCGTGTTACAGGTCACTTCCTGTGCGACCGTGACATTTCCGGTTTACTTGCAGGGGGATATGCGGCTGCGGAGCTTACCTGTCCGCTACTTGTGAGCATGCGGGTGCGTTTGCCATGCGGGTGCCATGCGGGTGCGTTTGCCATGCGGGTGCGTTTGCCATGCGGGTGCGTTTGCCATGCGGGTGCGTTTGCCATGCGGGTGCGTTTGCCATGCGGGTGCGTTTGCCATGCGGGTGCGTTTGCCATGCGGGTGCGTTTGCCATGCGGGTGCGTTTGCCATGCGGGTGCGTTTGCCATGCGGGTGCGTTTGCCATGCGGGTGCGTTTGCCATGCGGGTGCGTTTGCCATGCGGGTGCGTTTGCCATGCGGGTGCGTTTGCCATGCGGGTGCGTTTGCCATGCGGGTGCGTTTGCCATGCGGGTGCGTTTGCCATGCGGGTGCGTTTGCCATGCGGGTGCGTTTGCCATGCGGGTGCGTTTGCCATGCGGGTGCGTTTGCCATGCGGGTGCGTTTGCCATGCGGGTGCGTTTGCCATGCGGGTGCGTTTGCCATGCGGGTGCGTTTGCCATGCGGGTGCGTTTGCCATGCGGGTGCGTTTGCCATGCGGGTGCGTTTGCCATGCGGGTGCGTTTGCCATGCGGGTGCGTTTGCCATGCGGGTGCGTTTGCCATGCGGGTGCGTTTGCCATGCGGGTGCGTTTGCCATGCGGGTGCGTTTGCCATGCGGGTGCGTTTGCCATGCGGGTGCGTTTGCCATGCGGGTGCGTTTAAAAAAATCCTAGACTTATGAAAAGTCTCGCCCACGTCGCTTCCAGTGCGGCTACGTCAGCAAACATAACCGCATGAGAAACGTAACCACATGTGCGACTTCACCACTGCTTTATCGCGAATGCTATTTTTGGGGCCAGAAAAATTAGACCTGGGTGATCGGAGTGGCGATTTGTTTAAACTAGTCATCGGCAGCACCGTATCCAGCCCTGCCCCTAACATGCCTCTAGGCTGTTCTTTCTAGTAGCCTGTACCAAAGGAAAGTAGGAGGGGGAGATATAGTGAAGCTTGGAGAGGGGGGCAGGCCCCGTGCATAGCACTCTGTTTTTTACATAGGCGTGTGCACTGGGTGTGCCAGGTGTGCCCAGGCACACCCGAATCACCATGTGCAGAACAGATTCCCCCTACTAACCTGGCTCCCCCTTCTTCCACCCACAGCACTGTTGGCTTCCCTCCTCTCCCACCAGTTGTTGCTGTGGATGTTTTAGGATGAGTGGGGGAAGGGGCCAGTAAATATGCCATTTACCGGCCCCTTCACTCACAATGTTCAGAAAGGGATCGGTAGAGTGTTTGAGCTTTGAGGTGCACACCCTAATGCCAAAGGCTGAGCACCCCTATGGTATTATGTATAGCAGGTTGAGAAAAAACATAAAGCATCCATCCACACTGCATGTTGTACATAATGTAAAGAGCTGTGCAATCTGTTCAGGAACTAATACAGCAGCCTTACCCACGGGAGCCTCTGCTTACACAAATCTGTGCACAGCCCTGCAAAATACATGTATGGGAGGTCAAGGAAAATTAAAGCCGTGTCTGATCTGTCAATTGCTGGATCACCTCCGCTGCTTTACCTCCAATCAGGGGCCAAAGTGAAGTTTCCCAGTAGCCCTCACACTGAAGACTTGTACATCATCTTCATGGCATCCCAGGACAGTGGGTACCGGGTTCCCCCTGAGGGTAGAACACCTGTGGCCTGCTGTGGTGTCCCTGTGTGGCCATGGGAGAAGGAGAGGGCACCCAGGGTGGGTTGGCAGAGAAGTAATGATCCCCTGGCTGTTTGCAGGAGATGGCCCCAGGGTTAGCCAAAAATGCAAGAGCTGGTCCTTGGATGGTTGGAGAGGGTGCCCCCCCCGAGGACAGCGACCCCCTTCTACCCTGGGGGACAAGGAACCCATATTGCCTACGGACAGGAACCCTATCTTCCCTTGGGACGGGACTCCAATTCACCTGGGGACTCCATCTTCCCTGGGGATCAGGACCCCACCCTCCCCTAAGAACATGAACCTGATCACCCGGTGTGCCAAACTCACCACCCTGCCTCCCATGTGTCCTGTGTGAGGGCCCTTTTGTGACGGCTCTTATCAAAATGTTATCCCACTGTGTGCTCCCCCACGTGGATGTACTTCCACTACACGACTGACCCCCTCTGTGTGCTCCCACTACATGGAATACTTTTGACCACCCCCTGTACAATTTCCACATCCATTGACTGCCTTCTGTATCCCGTGCACGTGTTCTAACTACCTCCATGTCTGCAGCCTCTACTACTTGCATCATGTCTGCAGCCTCTAACAACCTCTTGTACCATGTCTGCAGTCTCTGAAGGGAAGACTGGAGAAAAATCAGTGAGCGCAATCGGGCTGGGTATTACTGGAGGAGTCGGACATGTATGGACTTTGGAGAAGAGACTATAAAATAAAACCAGAGCCACCAACTTGGAGCGTCTAACTGAGCCCTGCACAGAGCACCAATGAGGTAAGTGACAGCATGTCAGGCCAGTCTGGGGGAGGGGGGGGTCACTGATGTAATGGGGGGGGAGCAAATACAATAATGTAAGGGGGCACTGATGTAAAGATTTATTAAACTAGTAAATCCCCCTCCACCTTAGTGTATTTACTCTGCAGAAGGTGGTCTCCCACCCCACATCAGTTTTCGGCATTTCTCTTTACACAAGTCTGCAGGATTCTCCCTTGTGGTGCAAGGCAACTCTGATGTAAATGAAAAGGCTTTGGAGCATGATCTAAGAATGCTGATGTAAGGGGTGCTCTGGTCACCAGAGACCACCTTATATCACAGTCCACTCCATTTCCATTAACAGAGTTCCCACTTGCATCAGTCTGCAGCTTTACCCTTTGTATCAGTGTTCCCCTTTACGTCAGGGTCCGCAGAGTTCCCCTTGGACTGTAAGATTAAATGGGATGGAGGCCCAGACACGTGTCCAGGAAACTTAGAAGAAACATGGGTTAGATAAGAAGGTATGGAGGCCCAGGAATGGGTCCAGAGTACACGGAGCACACATGAGTTGGATTAGAAGGGATGAAAGCCTCCAATGTGTTCCCTGGACATCTGTCTTCTAATCTAACCTATGTATCCTCTGTGTACCCTGGACATGTCTTCAGGCCTACATCCCTTCTAATCTAACCCTTGTATCTTCTGTGTTTCCTGGACTTGTCTCTGGGCCTCCATCACTTCTAATCTTACAGTGAAAGGGGGAATTCTGCAAACACTAATGTAAAGGGCAATGCTGCAGACCTTGATGTAAGTGTGAACTTTGATGTAAATAGGAATGCAGTGGACTCTGATGTAAGGGGTGCTCTGGTCACCACAGACCACCTTATATCAGTTTCTCCTTACATCATGCTCTGCAACATTTTCCTTTACATCCGAGTTCCCTTGCACTGGGGGAATCCTGCAGACTCTAATATAAAGGGGAATGCTGGGCACTGGTGACTAGAGACCACCTTTTGCTGAGTGATAAAGGGGTGTTACTGATATAAGGGGAAACCTTTATCAGTGCCCCATTACATTATTGTATTTACTTCCCCATTTCTTAAGTGTTAAAGCGGA